>PVKB01000902.1:226797-404733 GCA_004027205.1 Ctenodactylus gundi
CTCTCTCTCTCTCTCTCTCTCTCTCTCTCTCTCTCTCTCTCTCCCCCCCCCTCCCATAACTCTATGCTGAGGATTTTTCTGTATTTGGATTAGTTTCAGATGGGATTTGCACCAGGCATGATGATAGACTTAGACCTTTCCTAGTCTGATTCTGACCTTTCTCGCTGGCCTCATTTGTTTTCCTGACATAAAAACTACACTTCAATGAAACTAACCTACTTTGAGTTTTCGGAGTCATTCCTGTTGTGGGATGTTGTGTACAACAGTGGTTAAGTGTGTGGGCTTTTGGAGTCACACTACCTGAGTTCAAAACAAGGTTTTCACATTTAATAGGTTTCTGATCTTAGAAATTACATTCAGATTTCTGAACCTGTCATCCATACATTATTGAAGAGAGTTGAGATGTCTGTGAATGTCCTTTATTTGAATGAAACGTGCTTCATTTCTATTTCACTTTTACTTGGCTTTCAAAGTGCAGGAGAAGTTTTACCACTATTGTGCAATGTGCTTTTACCTCCGCTCTGTTCCCTCCACATCATTATCTGTCTTGGAAGCCATTTCAGTCATTGAATGGCTTTGTCTGTCTTCACCCACTGCCTAGGGAAGACAGGCAACAGGCCTCGGTCATCTTTATGTCTTTAAAACTTAAATAATTGGAAATAGTTAATAATGTTGTTGGAAAAATAAACAATGAGGTGGTTTTGAAGCTTGACTAAAATAACCAATGTCTAGTTCTATTACTCACTTACCCATGGGTGGGACAAATTCCAGATGCTTCCAACTCAAAAGAGGACAGATTTGTTTAAACTTACAGTGGGGAATAAAGGGAACTAGAAAGATGAGGGAGGGAGTTGGACAGTTGAAAAGGGAGAGGGGAAGGATTTGCGATTTTGTCACAGTATGTAAATGCACAAAATACTCATCAATGTAAATTTTATTTGGGCCATTTTGATAGATCAATGAAATGAGAATAAAACAGAAACATTGAAACTCCTGGGTTGAAATATAAGAGAAATAAATGAACAAAAAAGAATCTACTATGTTGGAAGAGCTTCTAAGCTTCTCTGAGAACACTATCAAAAAATTAGGATTTTGCTTATGAGTACGCTACAATTGATTGCTATTTATTTAAATGTGTCTTTTGGGCACCAGGAAAGTGACTGTAATAGTTGGGACCATTGGCTACAAGTTATCCTATTTAATATAAAGTGTGTTCTTTTCTTCACTCAAGGCTTTTGAAGCATCTAAACATTGAAAAGAAAACTATGGCTGTTTCCCTGTAAACCCACCTATATGAAAATAAGTGTCGCTTACTGAGCATTTCTAAGTTAAGTGCTCTCCAGAGAACTTTACATAAAGTTCTCATTTTAGCCATAATATTGTCCATGAAAAAGGTATAGTAATTGTCCCGATTTAACACTTGAGCAAAATGATTCTTAGAAATAATGATTGAGGCACTTAATTATGTAGTTTAGGCCAGGGAGAAGGTTAAATGAGTAGAAAATATTTTCTGTGACATTGTGTTAGTCATGTATGTGAATACCAACATGAGGAGATTTGGGGAGTGCTAAGACTTTTCCATGGAAGGTAAGGCAGGAGGAATGAACACACTTCCCTTGAGAGACTTACAAGGAAAAGTTTTGGGACATGTACAAGTATATACTAGCTATATAGTGCAGGAAGTATTCTCTGAAGAGACCAAGGATTTGGAGGACTGTTTACTTGAAATTAGTTGAAATTCTAAGAATCATTTCAAACAGATAGATATGTTTTATCCTATTGCTAATGAATTCTTTTCTTTCTTTCTGGAAACCAATCCTCCTCTTCATCCATATAGGCCTAGCATTCAAACATACAATTTTAAAGCAATTGGAGTAGTGGATTTCTATGGCCGCGAAGCAAAGTCTACATTTTCTTGATAATATTGGACAAGGAGTCTTTTCTTTTCTTTTCTTTTCTTTTCTTTTCTTTTCTTTTCTTTTCTTTCTTTTCCTTTCCTTTCCTTTCCTTTTTTTCTTTTTAAGAAGAAATCTAGAATGATGTGACTAGAACTTGTGTTAAGTTTGTGATCACAGAAGAGTTTTCTAAGAAAGCAGCACACAGGTGTGTGAAAATGTGGGTGTTAGCTAGATTCAAATAATTTTATTGGAGCTATTCTTTCCAGCCCTGCTTGAGGTCAGTACTCCTCCTAGTTTTGCTAAATCTTCTTCAGTCAGTTTGGGTCTTTTTCTAACACGATGCCAACTGCTGGTATTATAACTTACCTTTTTTTGTGAATAAAAGCAATAAAAATTCTTAAAATTTGTATGAAACAATCTTTGTATTATAAAAGAATGAAATGTTTTTTGATATAACGATTACCTGAATCTAGTAGTCAGTTGTTCTCATTATGAAGCTGAAAAGAGAATATCTTAGATGAAAGAAAAGTTACCAGATTTGTTCTAGTACATTTTGTTCTTGGGCATGGCCAATTTATTGTCAATCTCAACAGATATATTCCAAAATTGTGTTTTTTCCTTATTAAAAGATTTTAGTATATAAATGCATATTTAAGAATTTTGTAAACATTTTTCTCTTTTTCACTGTATTCTGTGTAGCCTTTCAGTTCAGGGCTGTAAAATCAGCCATCATTTGCCCCATTCATGCTGTCTTCAAAACCTGCAAGATTTTTTCTAGCTCTTGGCTGATGGAGTTAAATTTTTACTTTTCTCTTCTTTAGAATGGTGCTCTTTGGATTCTTTATCAGCTGTCAGCTGGATTTGAAGGCCCATAGCCTAATTACCTAGACAGGTAGAAAGTTGTCATATTTGGTTTCTGGTGGATAGGAATAGAACACAAAAGAGCTAGCTGTGGGTAAGATTAAACCGAAGTCCCTAATTCAAATTATTCCTTAAATTGTATTACCTAAAGCAAAACACTATATTCCTACACATTGTAGATTATAAATATTGAAATGAAAGTGTAAAAACAGTGACCCTCAAGGTTTTTTTTTCAGGTGGAAATGATGTCTTAGAGTTACATGGAAATGAGCAGATGAGGCTTCTCAGTGTGGAAAGTAGCCTTGCTGGGCTCCAGGGATCAGTAACTTGTCCCCTTTCATGCTGTTCTTGGCACTCTGCAAGCTACTGGATGTGCAAACCACACAGGGTGATTTTTGGTCCTTACTCAGTCATTGTAGCCCTATAGGAAAGGTATCACTCTCCTTTCCACTTTGGTTTTCGGTTCTTCATCCTATGAGAAATCTGAGTAATAGTCCAAATATAAAAGGCAATCATAAGATGTTGATTATATAAGATGTTGATGCATGATCATATAAAATAGATGAGAGGCTATGAGATATTTTGAGGAATTAAGCAGTGAAATCATCAACAAGAACCTAATTACTGTTTAATTACTCTAAGGATAATCTGTTTCTACAAAAAATGCTCATCAGCACATTATCTGAGATACATGTACTGCAGAATTTGATAGGGTTAAGTTCTAAATTCAGTACTCTGAGCACACAAGGTTGAGGCTAAAATGAATAGTGGAGGTCATCTATTAAGTAACAGAAGATTTTCTGAAAGTTACAAAATATTTACAAAGTCTTTTGCAAGTATACATTTGAAGGGATTTAGAGCCAATTTCAAGTGTATAAATCCTTAATCTATACCTTTTAATCAAGCTAACCATCATTAGTCAAGTCTTTATAATGCAGAATTAGGGACATTTTGATCAGTAGAAAGCGAGTGCCATGACTTTTCTGTGACAAGACAGCACTAGATACATGAGATAGGAGTATTGGGGTGCAAGTGGAATAAGGAAGATGATATTGGGGTCATACTAGGGGTTGATCACTAATGAATAAACTGGCATCCCAAAAGAATCAACAATCAATAATCAAAATATAGGAAAAGTGTTGGTAATAAGATATGGGAAGTTTAAGGTGATAGAATGGATCACAATGAAGATGACTTTAAAATTAGCAAATGTTTGTGTTCAAACAAATATTTGAGTTCAAGCGAATGCTTGGGTTCAAGGCCAGGAAATTAGAACTGTAAGAACGAGGACCAAAGAGGAAATATTTAGGAAGATGACCGAAATCGAATCAGTTTTACTACTCAAATATTGGTTTTAGGAAGTGAGTTTATCTTGGGTCGGTCAAAGAGTGTAGGTAGTCTGGTGGCTACATGCACAGTTTCAAGGATTGGAAACAAGGATAGTCTTGACACATTCTGCAATCAGGAATTCACTTTCCTTCAGATCCGGTGCAATTGGAGGAGAGTGTTGTCATCTGAAAACTTTATGGCATGATATGTTTTTGAAGACCGGTCATTTAAACCTCAAAATTAATTGATCCTTCACTAAATCAAAAGTGTCACTTACTTCAGTAATAAGTTGAAAATTGGGACTTGAGCTCCAAGTAGGTGCTAAAACAATGCTGCTCATCCTCCCAGCAAACATGTAATATTTGAGGTCATGCTATCTGTTCATGTGCTCAATCTTTTGGTAGAAGTTTCCAAAGAAGTAAAGCATTCTAATTAAGCCAGAAGGCAGTAAGTATGGCATCAAGTGCTTGAATATTTGCATTAGTGAGCTTCCCACTAAAATTGTAGACTCTGAAAAATATCAGCAATTATGCACTTATAAAGAAAAAGAATATTAGTTCTGCTCATGGTTTTTGGAGGTTTCAACCAAGAATCAGTTACTGCTTAGCTTTGGTATTGTTACGAGGTAGAAAATCATGGAAAGCACATGTAGAAAAAAAAAGAAAGATTTACATAAAGATACAGAGAACAAAATGCAAGGATGGGGAAAGGGAAAGGGTCTCACATTCTATGTGGTAGAATGATAGGTGAAATTTACTTGGTAGATTGACTGTTTTCAAAGTAATTTTCATTGTGTTATATTCCAGTGTTTCTCAGAGGATTCTTTAGGGAGGTATTGTCATCAGCTACATTTTACAGATAATGAAACTGAGATTAAAGAAAACAGAAAACACGCAGTTGATCAAAGTTGCAAAGTAAAGAAAAATGAGAGCTCAGATCCCAATTCAGATCGTTTGAGTACAGAATATATGCTACTTCCAAGCAATTGATTAAAAAGGGCTTTGTATGTCATGCATTTGTGACACCTTTGAGAGTAAAAGAATAAGATGTTGGTAACATTTGTAGTTCTATGTAGGACAGACTGAGCTAGGACATGTAGCCATCTTGTTATTCACCCTATAATTCTTGTTTAAAGGGAAGTGTTTGGGAAGAGTAGTTACACGTCTTCTCTGGTGGAAGCTGGGATATGCACCTGAGGGACAGGACGGATGAGACCAACAAAAGTAGAAATGAGTGTGGAAAGATGCCTGTAAATAGCCCTCACTTACGTATCTGTAGGAAACTCTCCACGCATACTCCTGTAATTAACCCCAGTAACTCATTGGTTCATCATATTGGATATTGGTGTAAGTAACTTCAACCTATCAGCTGTGTACTGTCTTTGCCATGTCAAAGTCATGACTACACCAGTGTTCAATTCGGTGGGCCGCTGAGTCTCCCGGAGTTACTTTTAGGAGTATGGCTGGAGGGTTACCTACAGAAGCCTAGATGTGGGTTTTGTAAAGGAGCATAAGAAAAACAAACACCAGATTCTGCTGTTGAAGAATTACAATGTTGTGAGGACTCTCGATAAGCAAATAGAGGCAATTATAATGTAATATAGATATACCCTAATGGCGACTGTCTGAGTTCTGTGGGAATATATGGGAGGGACCTCAACTTCTTTCTTAGTGTGGGAATAACAGTGGGTAGGATTGAGCAGGATATTTTTAGGCTGGTAACTGAGAATGAATAGACATTAGTGACATAAAGACAGAGAATGGAGGTGTAGGGAAAAAGAGAAAAACGTTCATGTAGAAACAACTGTAGGGAGCAGTTACAGGAAGAGCACACAAGGCAATGCTTCCTCTTCATACATCCTGGTCACTCACCTGTCACACTTGTCCGAGAAATATAGAGACTTTCTTTTTGTAGCATTAGAAAATAAAAATAGCATATGTGTCTTTGTGAAGTCAGCGTATGTTAAATATAAGACTAATTGCAAGACTGAAAGAAACATTCACAACAGAACCTGAGAAAAGTGTGATGATGACAAAAAAAGTAATTTTCTTTCCACCAAAGAAATTATATAATGGAAATTTTGCCAAGCAAATGAATTAATGGAGCGCTTAAAAATTCAATGTCCAGCAAACAAACACACAAATTAAGCATCAAGAGTAAGGTTAGTGTTAAAATGATGTTTGCTCAGTTTGTGTGTGTGTGTGGGGGGGGGGGGGGGGGGAGGACCAGATAAAGAGAAGATAATGCATATAAAGGAGCTTTGAAACTGGACAGCAGGAGAACTCACATGTGCTTAAGGGAGCTGAGGACTATAGAATTGACTAGAAAATCATCGTTAGCCAGTGGCCATTTTTAACAGCCAGGCTTGTCTTTATTGCTCGCTTTGTCTGTAAAGGTAACAGGCATGCTAGTGATCACTGATGGAAAGAGCGACCATCTGAACTGCGTTATGTGGTCCGTGAGCTTCTCCTTCGCTATTAAGGAGAGTTTTCGCTTTCCTTTCTTTCACAGTACATTTCACAGCCATTTCTGCAGCCAGCCAGCTGGGCTGAGATGGCCACTGAGGGCATCTACCCTGGGCCTGTACAGCTCAGGGACGCCATCTGAGAGCAAATGCTCACTGACTTGCTCTCCAAAAGCCGATTCTTTCACCTTCCTCTGACAGGGAGGGAACCAGAGGGGGTGGTAATGATCTGAGAGGAAGGACAGGATGGATTGGATGAGCTAATTTACAGGGAAGAGTGCCGTCTCTTCCTCAAGAACAGCTAGACTGAGCACTGAATGGAGAGTCCTGAGGCATTTTGTGGGACCAAGCGAAAGTACCTTTAACAGTGGGCAGAATGGTTTTAAGAGGGGCAATTTAGAGTGCCCACATTCTCACCCCTGAAGTTAGCAGTGACTTAACATTTATCTCCTTTGTCAGTAGAACTTCCCAAGGGGACACCTTAGTGTTCTTAGGTTTGTTGATGACCTGAGCTCTTCTGCTAACCAGGAAAGTAATTGGCTTGTTCTTTTAGTGGTTGAAAAGCAAAGAATCTATCCTTGAGAAACCTCCAGGATATAGTGTAAGGCAAATAGCTTTTTTTTTCTTGTTCTCTTTTTCTTTCTTCCTTTTTTTTTTCTTGGATCATCAGAGCCAACCACAAAACTCAAAGTTTCTTAGCAAAATACCCTTGCTGAGCAAGCTTTGAAGGGAGGATGGAAATGCAGTTTGACAAGATTATATCCGGGCAAACATCTGGGCGACAGAAAACAACTTCAGCAGAGGAGGGAAGCTACAACTGAAGCTGTGTTTGCTGTTAGTGATGAGGGAGCTTCTCGTACATTTGTATAGTGATCAGTCTGTGTCTCCCCCGCCATGCTCATTTCCTGGAAAAAAAATCTGCTTTTTGAATTTCCTATAACTGATTATTTACCTTCTACTTACATATTTGTCTATGGAAATATACTAAGTTTTACAATATATTCAATTCCTTCTTATTAGGGTGCACGTTCCTAGTCAGCTTTGTTATATATGTATATATATTCTTCCTCATTTCTACCTCTTGCACTCTCTATCTTCATGATTTTATATGCATTGCTATTTCTACTTGAAATTTTCTCTAGATTTTGACTTTTTTGAGAGAGAGAGAGAGGGTCTCACTCTGTAGCACAGGCTGGTCCTGAACTCACCAGCCTTGGACTCATGGCAATCCTCCTGCCTCAGCCTCCCAAGTGTTAGGGTTAGAGGTATGTGTGACCACATCCGGCTAATGCGGTGTATGGCAAACCCAGAGCCCTTTGCTTGCTAGGCAAGTGTTTTAACTGCTGTACCATTCCACCAGCTTCTAGATTTTGACTTCTGAAAAATAAAATTTCTTCCTCCTTGAAGAGTTGAACCAAGCTCTACATTTTCTTGTTGAGGACTTACTTAATTCTCTTAGGATTCAAATGTGCTGCTTTCTGTATGGTTTCTTTGCAAACAGTTCTTGCCTCTGCACAAATGCTTGGCCTCTCTTTGCTTTTTCCTTTTTCTTTTTTTTTAAATGTGTCTGTCTCTTTTCTTGAACTGAGATTTCCGTAGATGGCAAAGCTAATACCTTCATTTTTATTGACTCGCCTCTAGCCCTGTGTTTAGTACACAAGGAATGCACAGTAAAAGGATTTTCAATGCTACTTCGTGTTTGTGTTGTTTCTTTTTCCAAGCTTCTTTTGCCTCATATCCACACGATGTATAATTTTTACCTTGGCCAAACACTTTTTATATAATTACTTCCTTCACTTCATATCCACATGGGTAATTTTTACCTCTACTGAGCAATTTTTGTATAATTATATATCAGCTCTTGCTGAGAGCCAGAGATAGACGCACAGATCGGTGTGACTTTACTTGAGTGCATAGATGCTGAATTTAGGGGATTTAATAGTCAGAATTGAAGAGCTGCTGATCTTATCTGTGTCTGATGCCAGGCAGGAAACAAGTTTCTACTAGGTTGCCCTTAGTAGCAACAATTAAGATCTGGAAGGCAGATCTGTTGGAGCTACTCACATTGACTTTTTTTTTTTTTTTTAGACAATGAAAGTCTTCATTTTGCCTTCAAGTGGGAAGCAGTTTACCACTATCACTGTGCTTTGACTACATGATTACCCTAAAATATGCATCAGGACTCAGCCTGACAACATGGAATTAGATATGCTAATTTTTTCAAACTGCCAGGCACCTTAATGTGCCCACTCCAATAGGCTTTGGAGCCTGGCCTCATCACAATAATGATTGGACTGCTTTCACTGGTGACTACCTTTCCCAGCGGTTCTTGCTCCAGGCAAACTTAGAGGCCACAAACTGATACGTCAAAGCAGGGATGGCACAACTGAATGATTTGGAACACAGAGGTGTCTGAGCATGGGTTCCCTCAGAAGCAGACTGTGCAAAAGGATCTAAGTCCATAAACACTGAGAGGAAAAGTGGAAAGTGAGAAAGGAGTGGTAAGATGGCCCGTGTAGTGTGCTTCACTTGAGTGGTGGGAGTCACCCCCGTAGGCCATAGGAGCTTAAATCTGGTGGGGAACATTGACAAATGGCACCCAGCATGCTGTCATCTGGAGAGTCATTGCTGACTACCTACTCCTGGAAAAATTCCTTCTTAGCAGTGGCTCCTACCAGCTGCCCTTTGGCCTCAGGTGTGTAGATGCTGGCTGTGGGATGTTTGGCACGTACTTTCTCAGGTGGTGGGCCTCCAGGGGACATGAAGAAGGGAATGACAGCGTTGCCTCCAAGAAAGTATTAGAGTAGGACTCTTTGTGCTCCAGGGTGACCCTAAGGCAGGTAAGTGTGTGATTCCTTGGGAGATGTCAGACAACTAAGTGAGCACTTCTAAGTAGACAGTTCTGAGTCCGTTTTATGTTCTAGAAATCCTTACCTGCTTCAAGAACATGAATAATTCAAGGAAGTACAGTTAGGGTTTTTTTTTTTTTTTTCTTTTGAGGAGGAGGATTTGTCTGGAGAAATCTGTCCTGTGAGTTTCACCTCCTCCTTTCGGAGTTTGCTGTTGTGCTGTGCCCTCCCTTGTCTCAGGCCTGCTGTCAGATTATTTAAAGAGCGTGATACATTTTCTCTGAAGTTTAGTGACAGGATGAACCGGCAATTGAGACACTCTTGGGGAAATCTAGAGTAGTGAGAGACACACAGGTGCACTACCGTGGAGAAAAAGTAAAAGTAAGAAGCTAGTAGTGGGTGAAAATGCTTCACATTCCGCTATTTTAGGCAATGTTAATGCTTGACTGGGCCCTTGAGTTTTGTCAGGAACTTAAAGTGAAAAATAAAGTGAATGGGGGTGGGAGGTGGGGGCTTGTGTGGGTCTGTGGGGGGTCAGTAAGGGGTGGATCAAAAGGAGAGCAGGGAAGATCTTGTTACCTTGACTAGATATGTATGTGTACAGAATGCCCAAGACCAATGTAAACCTTAAATTTTGCACATAATCAATAAAATGCGGGGAAAGTAAATAAAAAAGAAAAATATCGGATGGTGAATGGGGTATTACACTTGATGGTAGGTGGATTTCCTCATCTCTGTGGTAGGGCAAAGAGGTTTGCATTTTTGTTTGCTTGCTTTTGTTTGTCTTTAAATAAAAATCTGCAGAGTTTTCCTAATAATGCAAAAAAAAGTTTTGTTAGACGATACGGAAAAGGTAGTAGAGCAGTGAGAGTGTGAGTACGCTGAAAGGGAGCCCAAGGGTGAGGCTGCAGCGGCTCCCTGAAGGAAAGTCATTGCTTAATGAGCTTGCTGGAGAGATGTACACCAGGGAGCCCGCCATGGTACATCTGCCACCAGAGCATCCTACTAGATATTTCTGTCTTCTTTCAGGGAATGCTAGTCTGCTTGTCAATTGAGGCCTTCAGTTGATCTAATGAAGCCCATCCATTTTATGAAAGGTGATCTATTGTACTCAGACTATTGATTCAAGAACTAATCTCCTTTGGATACCTTTATAGGACCGCCTAGAGTGCTTGACCAACTATTTGGGTACTTCCTGACCCAGTGAAGCTAACACAAAATTAGTCATTATAAACTTTCCCTTGCTCTCTATTTCTTCTGTTGGATTTTTATGCATAGGACATCAGAAATGTAAAATGTTAGTGCACTGTGAGCTGAGCTTTGGTTCTTTAGATCAGCCCTACTACATTCTATAGTTGAGGTAGATGTTGCAAATGAATAATTGGCTTTTCTTCAGGTGAGATATGTGAAAATAAAGCGTTCCAAATTTTTATATACTCAACTGACCTTTTACTTATCTCCATATGCTGTATGCAGATTCAGTTCTGACATATAGCCTGCTATGTATTTTTGCCAAGATACTAGAAAGTCTCATTACTATCACCTGTGGCTAAAACCATTTTCAACAAACCTGGAACATTATATCTGTTCCTGAAAATAGATGCATAGTCTTATCATATAATTATATTTTCTCTGACACTGAGTACCATAGACCATGTCTTACTCCCCCCCCCCCCCAACTAACCATAATTGTGTTCATTTAATATTGGCCCATTGTGGACACGTTAACAAGATAATAGAGAGGTGAATGGTTCTGTTCTTGTGCCGGTAATTACATTTGACAGGGAGCATTGCCGAATGCCTCGGGAAACAGATCACTTGTCCATGGAAATGCTTTAGTAAGATGAGGTCTTTATTAGGTGTCCCTCTGTATAGTCAAAGCAGCCAAAGATGATGTGACAGGTAATGTGGATTTTCAACCATGGCTCATTAGCAGCTTCGAGCATCCTGGTGTATTTTAGTGTTTTAATGCATTCTACCCTAGTCTCGGTCCAAAATCCCATAACGCATTTGTCTCCAGTTAATTACTTGGGTATGCAAATACTCTCCTTTGACATCCTGTACCAAACTGCAGCCTAGTGGAGAGGACACACTGATGAACTACTTGGGGAAAAAAAGAAAGTAAGATAGTGCTGTAGTGGCAATAACTCGCACGCTCTGAGGAGTGACTCTTCATTGTGGGGGACTGTCTGTTTTCTACCTGTTAACCAAGCAGACTCATCAGTTCGTAAGTCGTCTTTTACACGAGGAAGATTGTGTTTTGCCATCAGAGTTGTTGAGAACGCTTTCCTTTTTTTCTTCACAGACTTTTGGTGAATGAGTTTTAATTTAGACTCATACTGGGCTCCAAAATATTGAAAAATTAGTCAGTATTCATACAATATGAAGAAAGATCTTAAAATACTCTTGATAAGAAGAGAATTCTAAGTGGAAGTTAATTTATTTTTCTCCAGGAGACATAATATTTCCCATCAATTTCTGAAATTGTCAAGTGGAGGGTGATTAGGATATTATGGGTTTCAGAGATCTTTTAAGTGGCAGCAATATTAAAAAATCCTCTATACTTCATTGAGTAGCTAGCTATACTGTAAGTGATCATAGAGACTGTTCAGTTATAAGAGGGCCACTTAATAAATAATTATTACTTATAGCATTAATATGCTGCTTGCTAAAGTTTTTGAAATTATAATTTTGGGTAATGTATGCAATTTAGGTTGAAATAAAATGAAGTGCTATATTATTTTATCATTAGTCTGATCTAAATACTCTCAAAGAGTACATATGCACTAACAATTATGAGCTGTTCAAATTGCCTGTGTGTAAACCTTGAAATATTCAAAGATAAATCCTCACTTTCATAAGAGGAAATGGAAGCAGAGAGAGAGAGAGAGAGAGAGAGAGAGAGAGAGAGAGAAAGCCATTTATCCAAGGTCCAGTGGTTATAAATGAAAGATTCATAATTAGAAGCTACACCATCCATTTACTCTTACTCCTCACTTCCTCAAAGGAAGTCTGTTAATGAATACTAAAAAGTTAATTTGTATTTCCATTAAGCCTATATATGTAGCTTTTAAAAACTAAGTGATTCTAGAAGGTTCTGTAAACAAGATGATCCCGGGTATCCCTATTTTCTATCCCTGGAGGCAGCCATTTTCAACTCTTTTACCACAGGCTCTTGGCGCTTTCCTTCCTACCTCGAAATAGCATGTTTCTTGCTACTTCATCACATTTCCTACTTTGACATTTTTTAAAATTAACTACCACCACGTAGGAAGGCAATGTGGCTGTCTTTCACCTCTCCACACGCTTCCTGCCGAATCAATAGTCTGTGTTTACGTTATTATGACTATGTGTGTGCTGTTAATAACTGAAGCGTGAGATATATTGCATTTGATTTTCTTTCTTGCACAACACTTTGCTCCTCTTGTCACTAATAATCATCTAGGTGATTTGTCTTATTTCTCAGTTTTCTATAGATTTATTGTAATTTACTCTCCATCTCTCCTTTGTATAAATGCTGTCTGAGATATTAACCATTCCGTGCTCTTGAATGAACTTCCCCCACCAGCTTGTTTTAGTTCTAGGTTGACTATATAGCTCATATCCTGGGAACTTCTCCCATCCTAATTTTGGGGATCCCCTTCTTCCCTGTTGAAGGTGGAAACCTCAGACGTATTCTACTCCTGCATTTCTTGATTTACTATTTTAACTTGGTGGATGGGAGAAAACTTTTTGAGATCTTGAAACTTTTATTAAATGAGTTAATATTTAAAATTTACCTTGAAAAATGACTTACAATAGCAAAGCATATTTTCAAGTTAATTTAACTTATACTAGTGGCTGGTAATATGAAGTTTTATTTTCTTATTCCCTCAGCAAGTTGGTTTTTTTCATCTTTCTTTTTTTTCCCCCATCAGCATTTTGAAGGCGTTTTTTTCTGCTGTCTTCTAGTGTGGAATTTGAGAAGCCTCAATGCCTTTCCGGCCTGTTTCTCTTCGTTTTGAATTCTATAGTTTTAAATTTAAACTTAATGATGTGTGGATCTGATTTTCTTTCATTCTGATGGCACTCCATGGAAAATTTCAGTCTAGTTATTCAGAGTTTACCTCTGTAAAGATTCTTACACTTTATCTTGGATTGGTGATTATTTTTTCGAATTCTCTTTCCTAAATCCTTTTCTTTTTCTGACTCTTCTGATGTAATATTGGCTTTCTTCATCCTTTAGTGTTCTTTTCTATTTTATATGCATGTATTGTTTTTATCTAGTATCTTGGAATTCCTTTGTCTTTACCATACAACCTGTTTCCTGAGCTTTTGAAAATTCTGCTGTCCTGTTACATATTGTAATGCTACTTCTTCTGTTTCTCTATTTCTTTCATGATTGTGGTGTCCTTTTTTCTTTAGGACACAGTGGTATTAAATAACGTGATTGTGATAAGGAAATATTCCCTTTCTGGGATTCCCATAGCTACCTTGTCGGAGTCTGGTAGTTTGCTTTGGCTTCTGTCTTGTATAAGAAGTGTCCCTCAGACGTTGCAATTTTTTTTACTAACATTAAAAAGTTTGACAATAAGACACTAATCAAAAGCTCTGTGCAAATTAGGATAGAATTGTTAACAGTGGAATTGAATCTAGGTTTGCAACTTGGGAAGCTCCTAACTAATTGTCTATAGCTTCTAAGTGCTTTAATTCTAGTTTTTGATTTCCTTAGGAAATACTGTTCAGAGCTCTTGTCCAGAAAACATAAGCTCATCTTCCAGTCTTCTGAATGCTTAATAAGGTTTCAATTATTTCCCCTGTGTTCGATATGGAACCTGCAGATTTTGCCCGGCATTTTCCCATGCCAAAAATCAGTTTCTCCCCTTCTCCTAGGCTGGTGGAGGGGCAGTCATGGGACTGGCCCTAACAGGGAGGAAAACCGGACTTGTTTCTAGTTCTTAAAGACACTTTCAAATCGCCTTTATTTTCCACTCTCAGGTATTTAGTGTTAGCAATTTTTAATTCTCTGATGCAAAACTAATTGTTACATGGTTGGAATTTGGCTCTTTTAAACCTGCAAAGGCAGCCATCGTTCCTTTATCTGCTTCTACTTTCCAAAACTTTATTGACTCCTCTATAATTCTAATAGTTTTCTTAGGTTTAGAATCTTTACAGAAAAGGAAAGACACAAATATAAATTTTAATGGGATTTCAAAGAGGAACAGATGCAAATAGACGCTTTTAACCAAACATCTTTATTTGGAAATTTTATTTGTAGATATTTTTAGTTTTGCATAATTATCAGCTTATCCTTTAAAAGCTTTGAAATTTACTGTGGTGGTGGTGGTGGCGGCAGCATGTTTGTGTGTGCACATATGTATGTGTACTAAATTTATTCCCTTCTCACAAGTGGGGGAGTAGCACATGTGGATGAATAAAGCACACATTAAGAAATGCTGCAGGATGTAAGCAAAAGAGCACAAAGTCAAGAAGGGACATGAGAGTGGATTAACTTTATAAGGATTATGAATTTTGTATTAAAATTAAAATATTTGAAGAAAATCGATGGAGTATATAGTTGCCTGAGCTCGTGTCCATAAGTGAGGTATCATATGTGTGGTAAGCTAAAAATCGAGACAAAGTTAGGTCTTCATTTACCATCCATCCACCCATCCATCCATTCGTTATTACAAAGGTTCCCTTGCCTTATCCTGTTTAAAAGAAAAACTTTGAAAAATACAGAGAAGTTAAAAATCTGAATAGCAATAAAAACAAATAGTTTATGTCATGCTATGATCTTGATAAGAAATTATAATGACATAGTCAAGGTTCTAGGTAGTAGAAAACTATGCCATAGAGTCGTCTAAGTGGCTGTACAGTGTAGTTAACACAGAAGGCAATAGATGAGCTCTTCCAAATTAGGTCTTTGCCTGATTTTAAGGAAGCCCAACTTTGCTATTGAAATACCACTTTTGTGACCAAATTCCTCTATTTCATCTTTTAAAAAAGCACGAATCCTATGAGATTGTTAAATTACCCAACCCACCTCAACCTCTTCTGTGTAGGGTAGGATATTTTCTTTTACTAAATGAAAACCACACTCCGATTCTTCTTGATCTAAAAATACAGGTGGCTCTTCCCCAAACAGCTTCTACCGCTGGTCAGGTATTATAAAATGTGATTGCTGTTTTGGAAAGTAAGGAGGACATTTCCGACGAGTTTTCAGGCTGGCTGCACAGTTCTCTGCCCCCTGCCAGTCCCTCTGTGATTGTTAAACACTGATGTAGAGAAGGTGAGAAATTGTCTACATTGTACCATAGAGAAAAATGAAGCAATCTAAAGCTGGGTGTATTAATGCTTTTAAGGAAAATTTTTGTATAATTTGTTCCCAAGAACTTCAAGTAGATGTCAAGACCTTTCTTAAACAGTAGGTGTGCATTTGCATTATGGCAAAGCTGTGGTGTAAAGTGGTCAGTGGTCTTCAAATTTTACTGTTGAATTTTCTTTAAACCACATGCTTTACTTTTTAAAGTAATGCCTTTCAAAGACCTTTATTTATTTTCCCTATTTCTATTAAAATTTGTGTGTGATACACAATAGTTACATCGAGTCTGAGTAGTTTGTGCACATACATATCACGTCAACATCGCAATCGACTCCGCTTCCCCTCGCTGGCCCTCCTGTCTCTCCTCATCCCCCTGACGCCCACTGTCACACTCGTTTGGTTCTATAAAATGCCTGTATTCTGGGTTTCTCATCTTAGAGAAGCCATGCGATATTTAAACTTCTGCATTTGGCTCACTTCACCAAACATGATGGTCTCAAGTTGTGTCCATTTATCTACAAAAGCCTCCCATCTGTCTGTTTTTATGGAAGAGTAGTACTCCATTGTACTACATCCATTGGTCTGTTGTTGGGTATTTCAGCATCTTCCACATTTTAGGTATAAGTTGTGCTGCTATAATTTGGTTATACATGTATCTTCATTATATGTTAGGTATTATATATCCAAAAGTGTATCTCTGAACCAAGTGGAATATTTATTTTCGGCGTAATGTCTCTCTGCTCTCCTCAGAGTACCATATAAATTCTCTGGCTTCCCATTTAAGCCTGTCTACTCTCTGACCCAAATTTACTTTCCTCATTTGACTCGTGCCATTTGCCTACATAAACTCCACCCTTCAGCCAAACCTGCGATGCTAGTATGCCTCTGTCTTTTCACTTTTGTGTCTGTCTCAGAACGTTTCTCCCTTCGTCCTTACTAATCTATTTGTAACCCTTATGTAGGACTAAGAGGCCCCGCTGGGCATATCCTATCCCAGGCATCCAGAGTCATTCCAACTTCTCTACATCCAAGTCCCAAGAAGATCATGTAGGAACCATTTACCATTAACTGACGAATCATGTTTCATCTAGATACATTTTATTTAGTCTTGCCTGATATTTAATGTCTTTGAAAGTGAGGGTTTCATATTTGTTTTATAAAATTCTTCTTTTTTGATATTAAAAAAATCTATAAATTGGCTGCTTACTTGTCTGTCTACTATATTTTTATTCTCTGCTGTCTATCCCAGAGGAATGTAAGTCCCAGAAGAGTTTAGGAAACTGCAAAGATCTCCAAGGTTATACGTGACAGCCAGCTTGGCTGTGAAGACCTTGTTCTTAACCCCTAATCTCCATAGCCTCATGAAGGTTGTCCCTGACCCCTTTAATGCTCTTTTTAATGTCACTTGCCTTCCCACAAGATTTGAACAGTGTCGACCACTCACTCATTCCTTGAGTGTTTCATTTCTCTTCGACTCTATGACACTCTTTTCTCTGTTCTCCTGCATCTCTAACACCTCAAATATTGATGTCTCAAGTTATATCATCTCTATAATAGTCTTCTTCACTTAGTTCTTTAAGACCTTAGTGGCATGACATTATAGTGTCACAACCAGTTAAAACATATTTCAGAACTACTTATTCATAAATGTTGTTATAAGTGCTTGTGAATGTGTAATTTTTTGATTAATTAGGCTCACCCCAAATTTACTATTATGAGACTGTCACACTCTCTCATTTACATGTCAGTAGTGTGTGCTGTTTTGTTTGTGACAGGTAGAAGTTAGCTCAAATCTGAATTAGCTCAAATACATTTAGCTATAAGTGAATTGCCCATAGCATATAGCCTATTTTTATATATTTTAAAAAAATATTCATGATCTGTGTGTATTGTTATATCATTATAGTTTTAGTAATTTTGAAATATAATGGTCTGTAAGCTAGATTTCATTTTCATTTGTTTGCTTGGCTTTAACCGCGGGTACATATTTAATAAGAAAGAGAGATGAAGTTAATGTGTATGTATCTGTATCTTCTGAGAAATAAAGAGCGGGGCTTTAATTACAATTTTCAAATCAAAAGCTAGATCATCACCCAAATAATTTGTGCTATATACTGTTTATATCGACATTATATAAATGTAGACAGTATAATTATACTACGTGTGTGTGTGTGTGTGTGTGTGTGTGTGTGTGTGTGTGTGTGTGATGGTGCTGAAGAGTCAACCAGGGAGTCACATATGCTAGGCAGATGCTCTGACACTCAACTCTAGTCCCAGCTCCTGTGTTATACATTTTAATAATAACATTTGAATTTTTTTTTTAGTTTTTAATTAGTACATACTGTTTTCCTTATATGACCTGCAAGGGTCTAAAATTTACCTTTTACATATAGATCGATATGAATTTAATATTTGGATAGCTCTGTATATTTTGTTTTTTGAGATTTAGTATATTTTGTTAATCATTTGTTAGTAAAAGATTATTTCGTGGAGATCAGCCATAAAGCTCTCTTTGCTTTATTTGGTGAACTACTTTGTGAGTGTGTGTGTGTGTGTGTGTGTGTGTGTGTGTGTGTGTGTGTGTGTGTGTGTTTGGTTTTCAGTACAGGTTGACTTTGACCCTGGAAGTTATGTCTCATATGATTATCATTCATTGTCTATTACAGAAAAAGAAAAGTTAAAGGTTTTGCTTTGGGCTGTTTGTTTGTGTGTTTAGCTCTCCAGTATTTTTGATGACTCTTGAATCTGCCTTATCATCTATGATGCTTTCTCTGGAGCTCCAAGCTCATTTGTTCAACCACCCACTAGGCATCGTTATGTGGATGACTTACGGGTTCCCAAGCACAGCACATCTGGAATTGAGCTCATCTACAGGCTGAGTCTTCACCCAATTTGCTTTTCTTTCCTTGTTGTGTATTTTCATTGATTATGTCCCCATCGTCCAAATGGTTAAATACGTGAAGGATAATGCTCATTTTCACCTAGGTCAGCAGCCCAGTCCTCTTTATCTACTAAAGATCCATGAAAGTATTTTTTCCTTGCTGTTTTCACCCCAATGTAGCTGCTCATCCTTTCCTGTTGAGATAGTTCATAGTGGTTCTCAAGTTTGTTTTTCAAAATTATTAAAACACATGTAATTAGATCACAATCCTAGAAATTCTGACTTAGTCTATAGCTAATTCCATACAATTGAAATTTTACTCAGGTGCTTTCTGAGAAAGTTTTCATTGCTTTTTCAATGAGAAAAAAAATACTCTGAGTTACTATAGTAATGGATACTGCCATATGTTTGATCAGACTTACAGAATGCAATGTCAAAATTGAAAGCTAGTGTAAGCTAATGTCCCCCAAAAGCCTCATATATTTGGATGTAGTGCAATAACTGTGGAACCATAAGTCCATATGTCCTGGGAAGTTGGGCTTGGCTGAAAGGGGCAGAAGCCTAGGGATTCAACTGAAGGAATTGTGTCAAGTTATGGAGATTGGGGATGGCCCAGGGTAGAGTTTTCAGGTGCCTGTTGATTTGTGGGCCAGGAGGTAAGAAGGGGCTCTCACCCTGGGTGTGAAGGGCCCAGCTGACAGCTTGAAATGCATAAAGGAAGGAATAAGAAACATTGTTACAGCTTCTTTTGGGAAAGCTTTTGCCTCGCCTGATTGTCTGCAATGGAGCAAACAGATACCCAGCTTTTGCCATGTGCCTCCACTGTTGTTGGCTGTCATATGAATGGACTATGTGAGACCTTCTGAAACCCTGAGCTAAATAAATATTTCCTTTCTTAAGATTTGAATTTTGGGTATTTTGTCTCAGCAGCAAGAAAGTAGCTAAGACATATGGGTTTCCAACCATGGATTTTAAGCAATAGTAATGTGTCAAGACTGATTTAATTATTCAAATGTTCCACTTTCTTGCAGGACTTTTACAGTGGGGAATTTTGTGTCTATGTTGGGGGCAAGGACACATGGCCAGTGTCTCTACCTTTTAATTTTTCTTTGACCCTAAAATTATTCTAAAAGCAAGACCTATATTTAAGGAGAAATTTATTAACATAATTTAGGACATTTATTGTGCCTTGTGACTTATGCAACTCTAAAACATTTATATTTTCTACTGCATAGCACATCACATCTCTTATGTAATTCTCTTTCTCACTACAGTAGAATGTCTGTTAAACATAGAATACAAGGATAGAGAAAGAATTATGACTTAAGCAATAATTATGGAGCAAGAGTTCTACCAACAGAAGTCAACTCAATTCAAGAAGAGCACATATTTCAAATGCATTGAAGCAATCTCAGCTTAGTGACCACGCCACTGAAGATGCTAACAACAGCTACTTTCTCTTGTAAGGCAACTTTCCGATCTACCATTCTTGGCCATTCCTGGAAAATTTTCCTTGGCCCTGATCCCCTTGAGAAACTTTTGTTTTCATCACAGAGTTCCTCTACCATCCCAATATAGAGGAAGACACATGAGGACTATGGTTCCGGGAGATGACATTGGCCCTGCACTTATGCTGCGTGTCAAGACTGTGTTCAGACATGCCTTTGTGCCTGTGGACTTTGAGGAAGTGCAGGTGAACTCTGAGTCTTCCAAAGGAGTTCACAATGCCATCACGGTAGTCCATCAAGACTGTATGGCTTTGAAGGGCCACATCAAAACCGATCACACTCTGCTACCTTCTCATAAATCCTATAACAGCATGTTATGTCCTACCATAGAATTCTATGCTGGTGTTATTCATTTCTAGAATCTGCCAAGCGTGGAGACCCGCCACCAGGGCATTGATATCTTAGTTGTTCGGGAGAGCACAGAGGGTGAGTATGGCAACCTTGAGCACAAACGTGCAAAAGGAGTCAGAGAGAGCCTAAAGATCACTATGGAGGCCAATTCTTTACATATTGCTGAACATGTCTTCCATCTGGTCCAGAAGATGAGGCACAAAAAAGTGACAGCTGTACACAATGCCAACATCATGAGACTAGAAGATGGACTCTTTCTTTAATACTGTTGAGAGGTGGCAACTTGCTATTCTCAGATCACCCTAGACGACATGATTGGGGAAAATGCTACAATAAAGCTAGCAACCCATTCTCAACAATTTGATGCCTTGGTGGTGACCAATCTTTATGGCAACATTATCACCAGTATCTGCACAGGGCTTATTGGGGGAGCAGACCCTGTACCTACAGCCAACTATGGCCACTTATAGCAATGTTTGAAACAGCTTCAGCGCAATCATGCAGTAATTCAGAGAGGAAGGATACAGTCAACACTACTGCCATGCTGCTGGCTAGTTGCATTATGCTGGGTTACCTCAAACCCCGTTCTAATGCCACCTGTATTCGAGCTGCAGTCTTGGCTTGCTAAGATGATGAGATTATCTGAACACCAGACATAGGAGGCCAGGGAACTGCCTTGGATGTAATTCAAAGCATCATAGGCCACATTCAAAATGTCAATTAAATGATCTATACCTTGAAAGCCATTATCACTCAAAGTCCTTTCTGTCTCACTCTTTACTCATCCCTTCCAGAAAACCAGCCAGCTGGGCTAATATGGACTCTGGAATAAACCATCTGCTTCAACTCAGAATAAGGAGGTGATTCAAGACTGTTTTTTCCCATTAAATTAAAATGTCATAAACATTGCATATTTTAATTAGCCAAACATATTACAGTGTAAATAAATTGAGGATATTGTTCTCTAGTTTAACCAACAATTCTCACTTCTCTGATTTGATATACTAAATAAATCAGAGCTATTTCCTAAGGCTTTCCAAAAACCTGACATCCTGATACTCTTTTTATCTGGGTCATTAGAATTCAGCAAGCCAGTACTTAGAGAAGTCTGGCTTTTCTCTAGAGGTTATTAATATGAGTTAATTAGTGCAATAAACTTTGCATATAAAATATACATCATAACTTTAATAATAAATGAGGTAACATAAAGCTGAACTATCACAGATTGCTTCTACTTCCTCTTCAATACCCTATCTATAATATTGTTTATGGCTGTTATACTATGGATTTTCTCTGGTGTTTTTTCCATATGGAAATTTCTGTATACTGTAGCACTCTAGAAAGTGATTTCTTGAAGTTCTTTCAACTGGGTCCAGGAGCATGGACATCAAATCTCTGTGTAGCCACTGGGCCCAAAATTATTTAGTGTATAATTAAATCATACATTGCAAACTCTCATAGTTTTGTACAGTTTTCAGTCAAAGAATGAGTTTGCAGGTGAAAAACAAAGCAAAGCAAAAATCCCTGATGTAATGTACATATTTCCATCATTTTATTCTGTTTTATTTGAGGTGTTTTTAGGTGCTCATTGAGAATCATATAAGCAAAGTAATTTTATTAATATGTAGAATTATTTTTGCTCATGAAAGAAATTAAAAACACAATAATTTTAAAAACTTGCAGAAGTTTTATCAGGAGGAATGGCCCGCAGGTAGTTGTAAGCATGAAAAAATGACTCAATTCTATATTTCAGAAACCTAGCTTCTCACCTGTAACCTTTAGGTCTCACTAAGGTGCATGTATCCTACAGTGAAGACATATATATATTAGACTATATGAAGGCCCTGCGGTCTCTCTGAAGCACTAATTATTCAGATTGTCTTGATCTCACACATATGCATGTATAAAATCAGAAAGAGAGTATGGAAAACTGAAAGCTAGTTGGGAGATTGGTTTGAGAAGGAAGTGACCTCCTTAGACTTAACTGTAAATCTTTCTTGAAGAATAAAAAAAAGACTAACCTGTAAGTCTTTCTTGAAGAATAAAACAAAGACTAACCTGTTATAAAATAATCACAATAATCTCCTTATGGGATAATTAGATAAGCCACCATCCAAGGGAGATGTCACTGCCCATCTCCAGGCTGATCTAGAGCAGTATCAGCAGCAGGGTCTGATAAATACAAGGGGTACAGGTTGAGCTATGGTCTGGGCCTGTGTATATGAATGAATTGCAGTTAGTTGCTGTGAATGATGACGTTGGTTGGTTATAGAGTCAAAAGACAAAGAGGAGAAAGTTTTAATCTTTTAAGTTTTGATTTTGAGACAGTGTCTTGCTAAATCGCTAAGTTGTCCAGACTGTACTTAAACTGCAATCCTCCTACCTCGGCCACCTAGAATGCTAACATTACAGGCCTCGGGCATCTGTCTTGTACAACCCCGACCATATCTAGAGAACAGTCTTGCTCTGGAGGAGGTTTCAAGGTTTTTCAAAAAAAAAAAATGGTAAAACTTACAGTAGATGAAAATAAGATGAAAAGGATGATTTCAAGGAAGAGTAAACCAGGAAAAATTCACTGTGAAGAAATGTATGTGAAGTATTCCAGCCAAAAAATGCACAAAAATTAAGACAGAATGAAAAAGACAGAAAACCAACAGTACCAAGAAACAATTAAAAGAAAACCTCCTAAAACACTAAAAAGACCTAACCGTGTAGAAGAAATTAAAACAAAAATATAAGCCAAGAGAGAAAAAGGTGGTTCTGTTCTCAAAGCCAGCTTTAGATATTATATAAAAAGAATTGGTTTACATAGCACTGGCTAGAATGCTATTTAAGACCTCTAGAGTCTGATTGAGAAGAATTAAGAGAAAAACCAGACAACTTAATTCTGCTATCTTTTTTGCCTGAGTTATTATTTTTTATTTTATATATTTGTGATATAGAATAGTTAGAAAAGAGTTGAGTCTAGGCCCAGTGGCGCAGGATGACAATAGCGGCATTCTTGGAGGCTGAGCCAGGCGTATATTGCAGGGTTAAGCCCAGCCTGAGGAACTAAACAATTGGGTGAGATCCTTTCTTATAAAGGCGATGGGAAGGCTGGAGAGGCTGCTCAGCGGTACAACAGTGGCCGCTGCTGAGCGCGTCTGAGGCCCTGGATTCTTTCATCGCAGTTACACTCCACCCTCCAAAAAAGAAGTTTTAAACAGTTTATTACTTTTCTTTATCTTTTTTCCAATGTGGTAACAGTTTATAGTTACCTTCTTATAATGCACAATTAGAATTTTCCCTATTGTGTTTGATAAATGTTATCCAGGTTCCATTGCCAAGAACTTACATTGTCTAAAATGTCTGTTTTTCTTCTAAAGGGAGAACTCTGCCCTTCGCCTTTATGGAATGTTAGGATGGATTGTAGTAATGGTAGTGGTCAGACTTTGAAATGTTGACGAGACATTGAAACGTTGAGGTGTGTGTGTGTGTGTGTGTGTGTGTGTGTAAAACTCAGTGTTTTAATAAAGTAAGAAGAAATTAACACATATAATACCATACAGTGCATTCCTTGGCAGTAGTAAAGTCATTCATTACTAGAGTCCAGACCTAGAATAGAGACAAGTCTTCATCCATACTTATGCTAAATATGGGAGGAAAGGAAGTAGGAAAGAGAGTGAGGAGAAAGGAAGAAAGGGGGGAAGAAGTGTGGTAAGGAGAAAGATAGGAAGGAAGGGTTTATGTTCTCAATAAGGACTGGGAAGCTGAAAAGGCTAACCTTTTGGGGAAAAAATGATCCTATCTGGCTTTACTATACAATTTTTAAAAACCAACTAACAAACATTAACACCTTTCTGGAAATAAAACAGGTGGTAGGCATGCTGTCTGAATTTCCTGATAAATCTGCAGTGTGTTTATTGAATAATCTTACCTGTACCTTTACTAGTGAGTATTTGTGGTCCTCATGCTGTAAAGAATAACAGAGTCGCAAGGACTCTACTTTAAACACTGGAGGCATAGTCTACGTTGCCAGCATACCTACATGAAGTATCACAGAGCAGTGGTGTTTACATCCCCAACTTGGCAGTAGCAAACCCGTAATAGCTGTATCATGAAAGATGCTTAATATCCATCAGCAGACTAATGAATAAAGCAAATGTGGTACATATCCACAATGGAGCACTCTTCTGCCATGAACAAAGATAAATTTGAATTGTTTGTAGAATAATGGTCGCATCTTGTAAAGTGAATCCAACCCAGAAGTTTAAATATCACATGGTTTCTCTAATATGAAAAACCCAAAGTATAAATAAGTACAATGGCCAGAGAAGAGAGATGGTATGAAGCAGAAAGATGGATTTATGGAAAGGGAGATAGGTTGTAGGACAGGATTGGCGGGCTGGAAAAAGAGACGAGAAAAAAAGATGACGTTGATGTATTACATAGGCACGCCAATCCCTCAAGTTTAAGGTAACTATTCTATATCACAAATATATAAAATAAAAAATAATAACTCAGGCAAAAAAGAAAGCAGAATTAAGTTGTCTGGTTTTTCTCTTAATTCTTCTCAATCAGACTCTTGTTTGCCTATTGGCTTTACAATTAGTCACTCAAATGCCATAGTGACATTCTTTCCAGATGTGCCATGTAAGATCTATGGAACACTGGTGAATGTCTTGGCTTCTCTGAATTTTAGTTTTCTCGTTTTCCAGATAAATGGAAGTGCCTATCTTGATGCGATTATTGTAAAAATAAAAACTGCTTTGTTTGTTGGTTGCTAAATCACAAATCACCCCAGAATTTAGTGGTTTAGAACAGGAGATTTTCTGGTATAAACCATAGGTGAATCAGTTGTTGTCATTTTTTTTTAAAACTCGATATGTCAAGTGCTGTTGCAGATGGTGTGTGTGTGTGTGTGTGTGTGTGTGTGTGTTAGCAGTTCTCACATTAACTCAGTATATTGACAGAGAAAATGAAGTATGCATAAGTTTCGTGACTTTATCAAGATCAGTAACATAGTCAGTAGGGAACCAGAATGAAAATCCAATGAGTTGTACTTGTGTCTAACCACTATTATTGGAACTGATTCTCATTTTTGAGGGGTTACCAGATAGGCAACGATCAACCAGCAAAATACCAAGATAAATGAAACTATGTTTGAGGTATTCAAAAGAGGTGACATTTCAGAAATGGTTAGTCATATAGTCAAATTCATTCTTTTGGCGAAAGAATGGATTAAAAAAAGAAGAAAAAGTGATATGCTATAAATGAATTGATAAAAAAATTGATGAATTAGATACCAAAGAGTTACTGAGTTTTGCAAGTAAGAGGAAGAATCAGAAGAAATGTATTCAATCCTGTGTTGTTACAAAGATTGTGAAAACTTGACAGAATTATGAAAGACTCAGTTGAGATGATGCATAATTTCAGCAAGAAGCTGGTTACTGAACCAGACAGTTTTTAAAGGGAGGTAGGTATTCAGACCCTGGAGTCCCTGGTAACTTATGCAACACTGAAAGTCAAATTGACAAAGTGTTATATATATACACACGCACGCACACACACACAAAGATTTGCTTACTCTGTTGCATGAAACTACATATACTTCATTTGTGATTGCTCCAAGAACTTCAAGGGGGGAAAAAAAAGAAGTTAAGAAAATAGCTTATTTACAAAAGCAGTTCAAAAATTGGAATGTCTTCTTATCACTCTTCTAAGTGCTTAAAAATCAGCATAAACTGAGTACAAACACTGTCTCCTGACGAAGACTCTAAATGGACTCCAATCAACCTTTATATCTTGTTTGCTATAGTTAATGCCAACTTTATTTCATGAGAGAGATGTAAATGAATAAAATCCTCCAAAAGAAGATACTTCGCATATGTGTAAGTACAAAGTTGGTATTTTTATTTTTTCATTTACTTTTTTTCAGAAAAAGAAATGCCTTAATTTGTCTTTATAAATATTTCCATATTACCTGATATTCCCTCAGTGCTATTATTTTGAAAAACAGGCAATATTTAGAAGAGGAAAGCAAATTAACTGTGCTGGTTTAATATTTCTGTAGTAATTATTAAGAAAGCAAAATTTAAAATGAGACAAAAAAAATCCCACAACAAATAATTAGTAATTAATTTGTGGGAGTGTGATCTCACAGTCATAAATATTGAACTGCTTAATTAGTTTGTTTGTGGTGATTATTGTGTGACATGTATGTATACCAAATCATCAAGTTTTACATTTAACTATATAGAATTTTAAATCGCTAACTCTACTTCAAAAGTCTGGATAAATGCAAACACTTTAATATGTATAAAAGAGCTTACAATTCAGTTTTTATCACATTGTCAATATTACAAATATATATGTGTTAGAAAAACTGGGAAACAGTCCTAAGTTGATATAATGAGGGTCATTTGACTTGGTTTGAAAGGCATCAAACAAAATACATTTAAAAAAAAAGGTTTTGGTTTTTCTTGGTGGTCTTTTTTTATGTCCTGGTACTGGGAATTGAACGCAGGGCTTTGATATGGCAGGCCACCATAAAATTCTTGTTTATGTAGTGACTTCATTCGTTCATTGTTTTCACCCATTCACTAGTTTTTCCATGCTGTGTGTGATTTGTGGAATGCAGTACTTGCTTTGAGTACAGATGACACCATAAAGGCCACAGCTTTGAAAATCTCTGTTCTTTTTTCGGGGAGCCTACAGGTCTAAGGGAGTCAACAGTAATTAGAAAATTAACAACAATATGTTAGGCGTTTTAATAGAGGCATAAGTAGGATGCTATAAGACAACAGAAAGGGGGAAAGAGATCAGAGAATCCTTTGTAGAATAAACTGTATCTCAGCTGAGCCTTGAAACTCATTTAGGAGAAAGAGAAGGAGGGATAAGGGAGAGTACAGAAAGAAGGGAGGGACAGGCTTTACGGATCAGTACCGATACCCTGGTTGCTGACAGAGCTGCCATCATTTGTCATGATTTGATATTGAATGATTTACTCTTTCCTTCATCACTTCAAAATTTTAAATCCTGTAATCATTGCTGAACTAATTATACCTAGAACTGAAGCCTATATGGTGAGGTTTTTCAGGAGTAAAGATAAACATTTGATTTTTTTTTTACCATGATCTTTTTTTAATGATAAACTCTTTACATTGGTTAACTATTTGACAGCTCACTGGAGTTGGCATTAATTTTTGCGATTAGAAAGAATTATTTATTATTTTCCTTAAGTCACTTAATTCAACTGCCACCTCCTCAAAGTCTTTCTGTTCCTTTGCATAGCTGTCTCTCAACATCAGTTTCTCTGCTAGCATGGTGCATCGTGTTTGTTTGTTTTTTTTATTTCCTTCCCCTCTTCTTAGGTACCTCCTTGAGAGGGGACTAGATCTCATCTTTTCTTCATGCTGTGCAGCCTCCTGGTCTGACATTCTTTTGATCTCTCTTTTTGGAAATAGCTTTGGAATCTCAGTTGAAATCTTTTAGACCGACTTCCTTTGTCAAGGCTTTTATTCCAGCGCATCATTTTCTGCTGCTTGCCGTGCAAAGCCATCATTGGGCCAATTTCTGTCTGAGGTCCGTGGGAGCTGTAGTAACCATTTTCTGTGGTGGAAGTAGGGTGCGTGCCACAGTCACCACTTGGTGACAGTGGGATCTGGGCAAAGAATTTACCATACTCCTCATGTTCAAGGAAATAAACAGCAATAGCAGCAACAGCACTTGTAAGGACAGTGGGCCTATCATTCCTCTATCCTAGGATTTCCTCTTCCTTCTTGGGAAGGTGCCTTTTACCAAAAGGGTTGTCGAACTGTCCATCTTCTTCTGTGAGCCTATTATGAGGCTATTTCTTGTCTGTTCAGAGCACTCTGAATGTGGACAGCTGAAGGAATTAGCATTACTTGACCATGATTATAGTTTGTATCCAGATTAGCAGATGCTTTTTACTGTCTCCAGTGGGATTTCAGTGGAAATGAGCTTCAACTGCACTGGAGGAGGAAAGTATTTCTCTCTCAGGATCCCTGCCGAGCTGATAACAGTCTATGGGAAGTCATCTATTTAAACAGAAATAAACATGCCTTGGCTGCCAGAAGACTATTTTCAGCTTTATTAAGAAATCTGTGTTTAATTTTTTTCAACTTCTCTAGCCTTGTTCTTGTAGCTTTTCTCTGCGTGTGGATCAATTAGAACGTTTGATGATAATGGAGACGCTGCATTCTGCTCCTGAAAGAAACACAGAGATGTAGAGGGGAGTAGGAATCTGAAGCACTTCCAGCTGCCACATGAGAAACTCCTGCTTAATTGGATTTTTATGAGGGAAAGTATTCCTGGTCATTGTTGCCTGTATCTAGGTCCTGGAAAATGTCATTGTCTTTCTAGAAGAATTCTTTACACTCATATAAATTGGTCACTTATAGTAAACACTGATGAAATCAAAGTCAGCAATTTGTATGCGTGTTTGTAAAGGGTCCGATAGTAAACATCTTAAATTTTGTGGAGCAGATGGTCACTGTTGCAACTTGAAAACAACAAGAAGCACAGACTATAAGTGTACATTACTAAACGTATCAGTGTCCTCTTTACTCTAATTTAAGTTTCCTATAATTTGTATTGGTCTTGTTTTAATGTTTTGACCACCTAAAATGTAAATGCTCTTTTTTTGCTGTACAAAAACAAGTCTGTGGGCTGTAATTTGTGAACATACGTGGGCAGTATATACCCTGTAGAGGACCTTCAACGTGCCTGAGTTCAGACTTAGTAAAGAATGCTCCTTGGGCCTTGTTCCTTTTCTGAGCATCCTGGCCACAATGAACTAAGCAGCTCTGCTCTGCTACATTCTCGCACCATAATTTTTCTGCTTTAGAGTCAACCAACGATGGACTGAATCTCCTGAGCCAAATTAAAACAGTGCTTCTTTGAGTTGTTAAGTGTCAGATGCTGTGCCCCAGTGGCAAGGATTGGTAATACATAAGATTGTTACTGGAGACATGGATTATTCCTCAAATTATAGTTGATCATATGAGTAAGAAGTGTTTGAAACTGGCTTGGGGTAGGGCTTTGGAATGACTTTTAGATACAAGCTGGAGAAGCCTTAGAATGCACTAAACAGACTGGTGGGTGATCCTTGTTGATGTCCAGAAGACCAGAATGGTGATAGGAGTGCAGACAGTAAAGGCCAGGCTCCAGAGTTTTCATTTATGGATGAGGACTTCATTGGCATTTTGACTAGAGACTACATGTATTGGCAGAAAATTGGTCTCTATTTTGCGCATGTCCTGAGTTTTTGCAGAAGACTGAGTTAGGGATGGTGGATTAGTTAATCTGAGAGAGAAAATTTCAAGGCTGTGTCATAGGTATTGCTGACTGCTTTTAGCTAGATTTATAGTTAGAATCAAGGGTAAAAGGTACAACAGGAAATGTAAACTTAGATTTAGGCTCAGAAGCAACTAAGTATAAGGTTGGAGCCAGAAAGATGACTCTATATAGGAGATATACACTACCATGTGTGCATACACACACACACACACACACACACACACACACACAAGAGTACAAGACTCTCAAGTGTAGTGAGACCTTATGAATAGCATATAGTATTAATAAAAATGAGAAAAGTATAAGAAAATCAGAGGGACAAGAAGAAAGATGCTTCGGGGGCACCTGAGGAATCAACAAGGCCTCATCCTCTGCAGACTCAAGGATACAGAAGGGTCAGTGTTTTGTATAGGGAGAGAGTTCAAGGGACCACTGCTTGTGAAAGGTTTTCTAGGAAATGTGTATTTTAGGATTTATTTCATTGTGTTCAACGCTCAGAAACTGCAGCTTTCCTGCTAAATGCTCAGCCTGGCGTTCTACTTTGCTGTCATTCATGTAATGCTGGCTTTACCAGCATGTGGGGTGGAAAACTTGTGTGTTCAGGGAAGCTTCCACCTAGATTTCAACAGAAAGTATGTGAGGCTAAGCAAGGAATTCCATAAGAGACCAGTGCATGAAACTGTGGGAGCGGAGTGCATAGAAGACATTTTCTCTGTTAGATTTGATCTTGCTTTGGTCTCACTCATTTTTCTTCCTTGTCTCCTTCATGTTGGAAGGGGAATATTTTCTCTGTCCCCTGTACCTTGAGATGATTTAATTTGTTTTTGTTTTTACAGAGGTTAATAGCTGAGAGTTTGCTTGGAGAAGAAAGTGGAAGATGGACTTTTGAAAAGTGCTATAACTGTTGAGACTTTGTGGAGGGGATTATTTCAAGTTGTCTAAGACAATAGTTAGGTGGCTAGGGAAATTGGTGATGTTATTTGGAGAGAAAGTGAAGTCTATAGAGATTTGTTTGAGTGTAAAGTTGCCATGGGGTGGATTGTGACTGTTAGGCACACAATGCCAACTTCGTTGGATTAAGAAATGCCTGGCAGATTAGGAAAGAATACTCCTGGTTGTGTGTCTTCATGGGTCATGGATCACAGACTACCATTTGTAGTCCCTCTCCTGTTCCTTTCTGACACTGTTTCCTTGTCTGTTTCCTGACCACCGTAAATTAAGCAGCATTACCCCATCCACACCTTTCTGCCACGTCTTTCTTCCTTTGAGCCAACTGAATATGGACAAAATTGTCCAAAGCCGCAGGCAAATTAAATCTGTCTCTCTCTTTTAAAGTTGTGGACACACTGTATGTGTCTCTGTATCAGACAACCTGACTAATACACGAGAGATGCAAAGATCAGTCGTAAGGGACAACTCTTGCATCTTTATTATCTTCCTAAGTACCATTCAGCTCAAAGAAATATGGTCAATATTTCTTGGGAAATGACAGGAACCATCAAGGAAATAAGAAATGAGATAGCCTGAGATCAGTGAGAAAAATGTGCGCATTACAGATGTGTTATTCTTCATTTATGGTAATTGAACTTTAAATTTAATTTGGCTATAAAAATCTGCTATTTAGAGGATTGTTACACTGGAAAAGATTTGGAAAACACATACATTCTAAGGGTGCTTAGAACAGCGTTTGATCGTTGATGGGTGACAAGCATAAATGCAGCAAAATTAATCATAATTGCCTTTCTGGCAAGTGAAATGAAGCGGTGTGTTTGTCTAAAGGATGCTTCTAAAACACATGAATGGAATATGGTAGATAGCAGGACCAGAGACTCATGCCTCAATGTTGTGTAAACTAAGGCTATGAAGTCATAGAGATTACATAGTCTAGACAAAAATAGTCTTTGTGTGTATGTTGAATTTACTGCAGAACCTTCATGAGCGTCATCTTAAAGGTAGCTGCATCTTACTGTTTTTGGAACAATTACAAAAATCCAGTTAACCTTTTATATGCATTTGGACTTTGAAGTGTCCACATAATCAGCACTGCAACAAATATCCTGCTACTCTGTGATTTTTGTCCTTTATAGTAGGATTAGGCTCTAAAGGGTCCATGTTCACAAAGAAACTTCTGGGTCAAAGAATATGTATTTATTAATGCGTTAAAATTTTGTCTGCCAATTTAACTGCTGAAAATTGGTACTTGTAAGTTTTCAAAATTATTGCTACTTATGAAGCTGATATTGCATTTATTCTCCTGTTTTCTTCTCTTCTCAGAAATGCTTGTGTATGCCTTAAACCATTTGTCTGTTAGCGTCATGTTTATCATCTGTACATCACATTCGGCATCCTGTATACATAAGGGCAAAACCTTTCAGTCAAGCTGAACTGTCAATAGACCAAGACAACTAACCAGTGCATTGAAACAGCTGGTCAGTCTACAGACACGATGGGTCATTTCATCTATGAGAGTAGATCAATTTAGTGATACACCTCATGGAATGAGGGTGCACTCAAATCCTGTTAGGAAGTAGAGCTGAAATTCAAAGAAGATTAAAAAAAATCAGTTCACAACTTACTCAAGACTTGATAATCACTCCTTTCTGATTCTTTTTCTAGTATAATAATCATAGTGAAAAATTCAGGAAACATCTGTTTTCCCATGGATATGGAGAAACTCTGCACTAATTGCAATATGGTCTATGTCTAGGTTTTTGTTTTCTTTCTTTTGAGTGGTCTGAGTGCAGTCTTCTCTTGAAATTAACAGCCTCTTTTCCCTCCTTTCTCTGACCCTTAGTCAGATGCGACTCTCACAGACTTCATCTCCTAAGTCTGGAAACTCATTTTGTCATTTATCATAGGTTGTTCTCTGCGGTTGGATTCATGCCAGATTGAGAGACAAGATTATAGGAAACTTTCTGAAATTATGAGTGTGAGCTTACTACACTAAGTGCAAGAGGAGACTTTTTTTCCCTCTAAGTCTGTAGAAGTTTTTCATTAGTAGTGATGATCTCTTCAAACTTTGCCATCATGACTTTAGGATGTAATAAATAACTTCTAAGGGGCCTTAGAGGCTGAGCGCATTAGGCATAAAAAAGGTCTGAATTCTTTTAATCTTATTCCATATCATGTATCAGAAGTAGATTCTTTAACTTTAGGTTTAAAGAATAAGGGTATAAATAGTGAGTCGTTTTTCACAATTTTGTTTATTTGTATCTGTAAATATTAATTTTAAAAATAGACACTGTTAATTGTGTCCCACATTGTTGCTCTGATACAGTGAGAGTTCATGGCTCTGAATCAGGGGACGGTATGATATTTTGACAAGTGTCATGGCTGCCAACATTGGTGGATCTTTGGCTAATTAAAGTTTAAAATGTTTTAGTATTCATGTGGCTGTAATGAGATATATTATAAATCCATTATTAGCAAAACACTATAATAATTTACACCATACCCTGAATATATATGCATTGATAGGACAAAATTTAGATAACGGAAAAAGAAAAGAAAAAAAGAACAGTTCTTTCTTTTTTTAATGTCATTCTATGACTTTGCCAAGCCCATACGTGCATAGGTCCATACACTGAGAAAGCCTTCATAACAGAATTGTACCTTACAGGCCTTATAGTATTGTTTTTATCTCAGCCAAGCCAGTTTCTCTCTAGACTCTCCGTTGTGAGTATCGAACACTATGGGATAAAAGTTAATCTTTATTCCTGAAAATGGACCCAGGGAGGAAACAGTGATTCTGTGAACAGTGTAGGTACACATGTCCCCAGCTTTATTTAACTGTAGAAGCCAGAATGCACATTGCATGCATTCAAGAGTGGTCCATGAAATCTCATTTTAAGTGAGCTGGTTGAATTACAGTTCAGTAGGGAATCCAGATCAAGTTTTTATTTAAAAAGGATATACATAAATAAACTTGGTATCTGGAAGTAATTTAAAAAATATTCAGGGAATATGGTTCTCTATTGTGTAATTTCAGAAAGACAAACTAAATAAAAAAGGTTATTTGAGTCAGGCACTGTATTATATGCCTGTAATCACAGCACTTTGAAAGACTGAGGCTGGAGGTTCACATGTTCAAGTCGCACTTGAGCAACTTATTGATCCTTAGTCTTACAAAATAATAATAATAAATTTGTGGAGAAGTAACTCAGTGTGATGCCCTTGGGTCAGTCTCGAGTACCACGAAAAAGATTTTGTAAAATCAAAAACTAAGAATAAGCATGATTAAGTACATATAGAAAATAACTTGAGTTGTGTGAAATATCACAGGTGTAGCTGGGACTTTGAGCTATGCCTCTTGCCACTGGCTGCTTTTAGCAAGCTACTCAACTGTTTTGAGTCTTTTATTTGGGAAGAAAATAGGAACAGTAACAGCAAACATCTCATGGGGTTATTGTGAAGCTTCACGTAGAGGGTGTAACTGATCATGCAAAAAAGTTGCTATACAAACATAACAATGTTGACCAGTGGAGATGCTATGTTAATGAAAACTACCCATGTTTTCAAACTGTCTTCTGAGTAAGATAACAAGAATTCAGGCTGCTGCTGTGATGGGCAGATGAATGCCCTAAACTTTTCCTCTTGGGAATGGTGACTAATTGCTAACTGATTGGTGGTAACCGGGCTTTGTACATCCATGAGTTTGAAGAATTGGTCCAAAGAACATGTAGGTATTATAATATAATGGAAATATCGTAAATGTCTATAAGAAAGTTTCGATATATCAGATATTCACAGTGGAGAGAGCAGAGAGGAGTGGGCTTTATCAAAGCTTATGGTTTCATTTCCACTGTCACAATATGTTTTAGGAAGAAATTTTTTGAAGGTATCAGTGGATCTACTGTTTCTCTAATTCCTTCAAAAAATCTCCTTTCATTTCTCTCTAGCCATTCAGTGTTAATTTTTCAAGTTTACTTTGATATTTGTCTTGCAGCGGGAAGCCGTGTTCTCATGATGTTATCTTGGTGTAGCGTCACAAGCTGCTGATAGTCTTTCTAATTATACACACAGTGAAGCGTTTCATGTCCTCCTAGAACCACTTAGCCACAGCAGGCCAAGCACGCTCCTTTTGATCATCCCATGGGACTGATATCATATGATAGGGATTTCATCAAAGGAAATGAATTTGGGAGCAAGCAGGACTTAAAATGCCTTGAAAGAAACTGATGTTCCTGGGCACTGTTAATATTCAGGTTAATCCACGAATTGCCATTCTTTGGAACTTATACCTTAAGACACCATGTTATATATTTGGCATATGCTTTTATTTAAACGTTTTATCTCAATTTAGTGAGACCAGTGTGTTATCTTTATTTTTCTGAGCAATTAACTGAAAGTCAAAAGGTAGGTCATGTTCCCAGGTTGCATAACAAGCAATTATCGCGACCTTTCTTTGATTTCAGGTCAAAGTGAAAAGCTCTCTTCATCACCCTCTGCTTCCTGTTAATGCTTGAAAAACGCTTTAAATGTGCACTGTTCCTGAATGTGAATGAAGCATTCTGTCATTACAGTATTTTTTAAAATCGTTTGACCTTCCTTTTCTTTATTACTCAAAGCTCTGACTGAGTGATAAGACAAGTAATTCTGTGAAAACAAATATTTCTTTAAGAACGGTTGACTTTAAGCTCTCCCTAATTGGATTAGATGGAAACTTGTAGAAATTGTAACTTATTTTTAACCTTTCACTGTAAAGAGCCAAATTTGTTCTTTATTACAGTCATTATGCCAGTGTTGCCTGTGATCTTAATAATGCTGTTTATTTCAGGAAGGATGAGGAGAGGAAGTACAAGTTCTTATTTTTAACATAAAGACATTTCCACTTGATAGCCATAGTTATAGTTTATAGGAAGCTCTAGTCGTGCATTATGCCTATTATTTTTTAATGTCAAAAGAACGGAGAGGAAAGTGCTAGCAGCCTAATTTAATAGATGGAAGAGCGAGTGAGGTTCAGAGGAAATATGAACATAAGATTATGTAAAACCAGTAGGTAGCAGAACTGAAACTTGAAACCAGATCTGGGTAGATCTGCTAAGTGTGGTCACTTTCCGCCACCTTATCCTACCACATAATACTAATACTAATCATCATTGAATATGAATGTGAAAACATGCTAACAATCACAGTATTATGTTGATATTAACTGTTATGCAGGAGTAATATAACTGTCATTCATCAAGTATTCGTTGGGTGGCTCTTATATAAGGTATTATTGTCAGGAATGAATCTAATGCAAATGAAAAACCAAACACGTTTCCCATCCTGTCCTTTTGTTCTTTGTAATTCAATGATAACACACGCACCATTCCAAACCATTAGTTATTGACATTGTAGTATGTATGTGATAGCCTTCATGACAATGTGTGACTATATTTGACCGATTTCTTGCATCAATGGAAACTAGTTACAGATTGGAGTGAGAAGATTCCAAAATCTCTTTGAGCATCCTTAGAGTGGATTGATATCCCATTGTGGAAACATAATGTAGGAAGATGGTCTGGAGGGGTTTGGTCAAACAGAGAATAGTTTCATACTCTGTGTGCCAGTTCATTCAAGGACTTTGTATATTGAAGTGGCAGGAGAAAAGCTAATAGGCAATGAGTCCAACCCCTCAGAGCTCTGAGGATGCATTAGGCATTTTCATCTGTGTCGGATGGGTGCCAAAGACTCATTGAATGATTTCAAGTTGAGTTTGGTCTGTTACTTAAGCTGACTTGTCCTACATTTAGTACTTCAGTGTATGGGACACCATGTCATGGCTTCCTGAGCTGAAAATTAATCTGTGCGTGTGGTTTAATAAAAAAAAAAAACTTACAGCTTTTCTAGTTCCTCACGTAGTGTTTGATGACTCTGAAGCAGCTTACTGATGCTGTGAAGGAGCTGATACCTTTGTAAAAAGAAATGCATTATCCGTGCTATAAAATTAAATGTTGCATTGCAAAGCAATATACTAAATATCTCTTTAGTCAATTTTTGTAAACTAAATGTTATAAAGTTATGTTAGAGCAAAGAGGCAGCCTAAATCCATAAGGAAGTATATTTCCATAAGGAGATATTTTTGCTAGCCTGAACTAATAGACAAGTTTTAGTAACCTCTATGCTAATGGGTACATTTTGTATGACTGGGTAAAAAAGTAGGTTCTTTCTTCTGTATTATTCTTTAGCTTTGCACGTGCATACTTGTGTCTTTAAGTGCATATACACTTGGAAAACTGCAAATATATAATCTGCATCTATTTTTACACATATACTAATGTGTTGCTGTTGTACTCAGCATCCCATTTTGAAAGCCTTTAAAATAATTAGTTATTATAAATGTCATGAGTAACCTTTTGGGGCAAAAATTAAAGTTTAGATCTAGAGCATTCCAACATATTCTTTAAAGTATATAGTATCACAGTTTTGCTTAAGAAGTTTAAATACTACTTTCTGGTGCCCCAAAAGAAACAACTAACCTGTCTGAGCACCTATTATGTACATAGATAAGGTGAATGACATTAGTTGATTTATAAATGAGACCCCAGAGAAGTAGGTAGGCCCTTGCACCACGAGAAGACACAGTGAGAAGGTCTTGTCTGTTAACCAAAGTCGTGGACCTCACCACAGGCCGCATCCACCAGTGCCTCGGTGTTGGATGTCACAGCCTCTGGAACTATGAGAAATAAATTTTAGCTGTTTATAAGGCGTCCAGTTGATAGCATTGTGTTTCATCAATCTGAAATAAGGCAATAAGTAAAATGAGGACTGAGATATTAATAAAATTGCCCAAGGGGCTTGGAATGTAGCTTAGTAGTAGAACACTTGCCTATTATATGGAAAGCCCTGGGTTCTAGCTCTAGAACTATGCTTGTGCTATGTTTGTATGCAAACACACTCTCTCTCTCTCTCTCTCTCTCTCTCTCTCTCTCTCTCTCTCTCTCTCTCTCTCAGAATAAGAAACTTCCTAATTCCACAGAGCTGGCCAGAGTAAGAGCTCAGAGATGAACCATGTGGTGTGATTAGAAAGTCCCTATTATTACTTTCAGTCTGTGCACTGTTCCACTATTTAATGGCTTTTTTAGAAATGATAGTTCATTTCATGTGAAAGTGAGTTTTTTCTTTCTTTCTTTTTGGAATGTTCACTTTGTCCAACTTGATTTTACATTTTTTTTCTCAAGTCAACCATCCAAGGAAAATAACCGCTTTGATGTTGCAGATAGAAGAATAGCAGCCACTACCAATCTACCCTTTATATTTTAAACCATGGGCTCAGAATTTGACACTTTGTCACCCTATTCTCAATTCTGTGAAAGAAGTATAAATATTCTCTTTTTAGAGATCAGGGTACAGAGGGTTAGAGGGTTCAAGTAAACAGTCATTGGAATGACAAAGATTGGACTGTAGATTATGTACGTGACTCTTTGAACCAATGTGCCCTAGAGTATACACACCTTTCCATGCCATGTAATTATTGGCAGGAGTTAAAACCTGAAAATGGGGGGAAAAGTGTGTCACAGTTTGTTATAATATCAAGTAGAAAGCAATGCAGTTCTTTAAAAAAGCTATTATTATTATACTTAGCTAAACTATTACCTCTTACCTCTTGCAGGAGTTAGCAATCAGAGGATGCATTTTTCTCCTATAAGTAGCTCTGTATATGAATAATGTCCATCCTTATCCTCTTTTTATTCAGGATGAAAAATAAATCACTGATACTCATACATACAGGTAATGTTTTTCCTATAGGTTTTGCCAGCCACTTCCTAAGAATTTGATAACTTCATCAGTTTTATTTTTTAAGTAGAAATACTTCTAAAATTCCTGATTTCTAGATCTCTTCAGCCTAATACTTGTACCTGAGCACTTAGCATGATGCAGGTACCATGCCAAATCTCACTCAAGATGTTGGGGCATTATCCCATCTCCTAAGAATTTACAAATTCACTGAGAATGATAATAAAACCAAAAATGTGCTCTGTTGAATTTTCTATCAGAAGGATAACCTCAGGTCCCCTATAATAAGCATCCTGTTTTCACAAGGTTAGCATTTTGATTGTGACAGTTTTTAAACAATTCTGAAGACTTTTGATTTGGGGTGATTTGCACTTTTGGTAATATACCTATTTGGAGATTTTTCCATTTGAAAATCAAGTTATTAGCTCTCTGAAAATACACAGCCAATTATTTAACCATTCCACACATATGAAAGAACTTTCACAGTGATTGAAAGCCACACTGCAGGATCTACCTTGGCATATTCAAATGTCCACTGTCATTTCTTACGAAGTGCAATTTTGAGCATGTTTTCTGCCCTTCTCAGAGGCTATTTTTCCATTTGTGAAACGTAAATACTAGTATTACTGATGTCCCTGAGCTCTTTTAAAAGTTTGAAAAGATACTATACAATCAAGCACTGGAGCATAGTATCTAAGCACAGTAAAAGTTTAATACATATTAGTTGTTATTATATTACCAATAACAACATTTTCCTGATGGCTTATATGATATTGGACATAAAATGATGACCAAACTCAGCTATGATATCTGCTGTCATGAAACTCTTGTTTGACCAGCTGGAAGAAGACTCAGTATTGTTAGAACAGAAAACACAGGAGAAGAATGGCAAGGGAAACTGGAAAAGACCACAGGCCCATTGCATAGGTCAGATTTAACCTTGATCCACAGAGAAATGAGAAGCTGTTATTGGAAAAATTTCTGGCAGATGGGTGAAGACGCGAGGGAGGGGATGCAATAAAAGGGCTCTTAACCAGCCCGAGAAATTATCTCAGTTATTAATATGTTCTGTGCAAATAAAGACAGGTTTAAAAGCCAGAAATGCAAGCAAGATACATGTTATGGTTTATTCTAATATGAATCGGCCAGTGTCAGACAATTGGCAAAACCAAGATTAGAGCCAGTTTTTGCTTTTAGCCCTATGATCTTGCCTACTTCAGAGATTCAGGGGCAAAATGATGATTTATTGAACTAGTGGAAAGGAAATGACCATGGCCAGGTATGCATAGACTTAAGAACTCCTTAGTTGATGTATGACAGAAACTGGTGGAAGATTGGGTACAGCCATGAAGCCATGTTCTGCCTTTCTGTAATAAAAACATGATTCAAGGCCTTTTGAAGGTCAAAGAGATTGTTTAATAATATCACTGCTTTAGGGGAGCTCAATTATACTGTTTAAATAGTATAAATCTTGGAGATTTTTAAAACTCTTGACATCTCTGTGAATTGTTAATTTTTTGAGGCACTATTCCACTCAACAGAGATGGTTCTCATTGTTTCTTCATAGTCATTGTCAAACTCCTTTCCCCAATGTTTTTGTTTATGGATTCCTGCCACCCCCAAAATATTGTAGATTTATCAAGATGATAACTAGTGATTCAGTTAAAGAAATTACTTGGAGATTATTTTCTGTCCATTTTTTCTATGGTGTTTTGAAAGATCATGGCTCCTGCAAACACTACAGTTTTTTTTTACTGTTGTATATTCTCTCCATATGGATGTATTAAGGTTTCTTTTAGTTCTAGAGGTTTTCAGGCATCGTTGGAACAATTACTCTGTATCAGTTTTGTCAAGAATATGCTGGGTTTTAGTAACATCTTCAAGATGCTGGCTTTCTCTTCCCTTTGTGTCACCCACAACTTAATCCTTTGCTTCCCACAGCTAAATCCCTGATTTTAAAATCTGCTAATACCCAGGGAACTTCTTTTCGAAAATTTCTAATGTGAAAAATTGTCAAGTTCTGACTTTTATTTGACATGACACCATCTAAGCTTTCTTTAAAACATTTGAGCATTCCTGTTTTATTATTCATTTCAAAATTAATTCTCCTCTATTTTTAACATTAAATGTGGTAGTTCAGCAATCTTTGAAAACACCAAGAACTGAAAAGACTGGGGAAAAGTACTCACCTTAGTACCATTGCTTATCTTCTGGTATATTTCCTTTAAATACATTTTCTGTGTTTAGTGTCACAGATATGGTAGAGTTTCTTTCCCAGGGTTAGAAAGTTTTTCTGCCTTGTCTTGGTGAGCAACTTCAAACTGGTCAACATAGTCAGAGGCCCCTAATCCCTTCTAATACCCCAATACTCCCCTCTCTAATACCAGGGACAAAAGATTCCAGGTCATTAAACAGAGAGTAGTCCCATTAAAAGGTGGGTAAAATGGAAGCTGGTAAAGGCTTATGGATAGTAGTGAGTGTCTTATTACTGCTGGGTCATGCTCGGTAAACGTGCTGGCAGCTGGCCTCAGTGGCAAGCAAGATGAAGGCTCTCGAGCTGCTCATTTCTATAGCTTAGGGTCTCTGATTATGGGTCTTGCTTTCTCCTGGAGATAGAGCCAGAGAAGGGATGAGGAGGGAGGGAGTTAGTTTCTCAAGCCATTATCGATGTATTTCATAAGCTCAAATACTGGGGACACAGAAACTATGAGAGTAGTCTTTATATTATTGTTTATTTTTTGTAGTTACGATTATGGTCATAATTTAAAGATTGTAAATTGCCTTTATTGTGCTGCAGACTAGTAGAATATATTCCTTCTAATATAAACACTTCATTTTTCTTTGTTAGTATAATGATATTGATGATGATAACCTTAATAATTAGCATTTTTATAGTACTCATTGAAACTTCCCCCAAATCACAATGCTAGTAAGTGTTGAAACAGCGATTAGGATAAGAATTCAAGCTCTTGGCCTACATGCTCCTGCTAAAATTTTCTATGACTATAATTATAATAGATGCATAATATTTCCCATTTGTAACAGATATATAGTATTAAATTAAAATTGATATAATTTTTCTTCTACTAAAGTGAAGAAATGTTATTAGGATTTTTTTCTTTTCTTTTCTGCTTTATTTTGGATACTGGGTCTTGCTTGGTTGCCCAGGCTGGTCCTGAACTCACTATGTGGTCCAGGCTAGCCTTTGACTTAACAGTAATCTTCCTGCCTCAGCTCACAAGAGTTGGAATTAGAGGCAGGCATCACCACATTTATGTGGTGCAGGGGAATCAAACTCATGGCCTTTAGCTGACTAGGGGAGTGCTTTAAGCATTGTGCCATTCCTCCCATCCCTGATACTATACAACAAAACAGCACTGCAAAATCCACATTCTTAATCTATTGGGCACCATCTAGTTCTGGTGTCAGGGAAGGGACACTTCAGGATAGGATCATGGACAGCTCATCCCAGAAAGATACAAAATAGTTCCTCTGTCCCAAGAAAATAATTTCCAGGGACTTGTCTATCTTTCTGAAGTTAGTAGTTTTGTAACATCTCTGTTATTATTATTTTTCTTTCCTGTTAAAAATAATGTTGTTATCATCCTAACACATAAAATTTATTGTTTTGTAGTATATCTTTCCTTAAGATATATTCATTAAGGTGATATTATTGATTCAAATACGGGAATCAGAGTGTGTCTTTTGATGTCTCTTATACAAATACTTTGGGCCTTTTCAGGTCAGTAGAATTCAGATGCCCACCAAGCTTTATGGAATTTTCTACCTAATCCCAACTAAAGTCTACTAGGTAGAAGGCACTCTTTGGGAGCTCAGAGAAAATATTTCATATTTTCTTTAGGGGATTAGATATATTTGGGGTATTCAAAAGCATGTAGATATTAATAAATATAACCATGTGAAATGAGGATCAGGAGTGGGAAGAAACACTAGCAAAAAGCAGATATCGAAAAAGTGAAGACCTTAATATTTTTAACACAAGATTTACTTTGACTAAGTATTTGTGGGTTGAGTAACTTCAATAAAAGTGCTCTAACCCTGCACCTGTTGCTTAGTCTTTCTAGACGTCTGCTTACTAAGTTCTAAAGCCAAAAGTCTAGATTATTTGATTATAAATTTCTTCAGAATTGTTACTCTCTATGCAGGTTACTTGAAATGTAAATTTGCCATTTCTCGAAAAAATTACATACATCACTTGAATTCTTAAATGGGTATTTTATAGCATAGGAAGAAAAAGGCTTCTATATGCTTTCAAATAAAGGCTCTTATTTCCAAAAGATAATTAATAGCACTGGAAGATCTATAGGGGCATATATCAATTGTGAAACAGCTCAAAATCCAAGGTTTTCATTAAGTTCTACAGGTTATCAGATATGAATTTGCTTTCCTAACCTTGCCTCGATTCTATAGCATAGATGACCCTTCTTGTGTATTGTGCCATCAAAAAAATTAAAAAAAAAAATCATGCCAAACCTGGTACTGGTACAAAGAAGTAGGGCACTGCAAAATCCACATTCTTAATCCACTGGGCATCATCTGTTCTTGGTGTCAGGGATGTGACACGTCAGGATAGGACCTTGGACAGCTCATCCCAGAAGGACACAAAATAGTTCCTCTCTCTGGAGAAAGTCATTTCCAGGACTTGTCTATCTTTCTAAAGTTAGTACTTTGCAACACTTTCACAGCAAGGCCCTTGTCTTATCTCTCTTTCGAAGGACAGAAAAGAAACATCCACTCAATTATTCCTTTTTTTCCTGCCAGTTCTTCTTTTCATCCCTATGTTTTTAATGTCATCAGCTTGTTGTGTCATTATTTATTCTCTTATCTTAGTAGTGTGTCAACTCCACAGCAGAAAGCCCCTAACTCCTCCTCCCATGCCCAACATCCAACACTTAGTAAATATTCAGTAAATGTTTGGTAAATGTATACAAGAACAGTGATGGGTGAATTTTCCTAACAAAATTCTTCTTTCTTTTTATTGTGTTCCTGCTTGTACTTCGTGTCTGCCAGGAGTGAAACATTAGCATTAAAAGTGCTTGTCTTAGAGTCAGACAGAGTAGATCTAAGTCCTGGTCCTAGCACCTATGACCTGTGTGCCTGACTATGACAAATCGGTGTCTTTGTACCTGAGTTTACTCATCTGTAAAATGGAATTGCTTTATGTGGCCGTTCTTTGAATTAACAGAAATAATGCTTATGAGATTAGAATATGTGCTACTTATTCCTCCTCCTTTGTTTGTGTGTATGTGAATATAATGCACAAAATTAAAAGTGAACTTAAAGTAGAGCTTTGACTTTAAATCTTAGTTCTCTATTAAGAGTAGAGGCTAAAAAATATTTACTTGATCCAAGTAATTTGGAATTTTTGGCGTATCAAAGCACTGATACATGTAAAATCTTTCCATTTTATAATCTGTCTTTCAGTGCAAGTCCCACGAGAGCCTTTCTGTTGGGCTCATTTGCAGGATTCAGCAGCCAGCAGATATAATAGAATACAGGAATATGAAGAGGGACCGGGCAGTGGAGACTGACTAGAAGTTTGAGCTGTACTTCAAAATCCTCTTAAAAATGTTGTCCAACCAGGCCTGGGGTGAGACAGGCCTGTACTCTCAGCTCCCTGGGAGGCTGAGGCAGGAGATTCATGAATTTAAGCCCAATTGAACAACTTAACTGAGACTCTGACTCAAAAAAAATGGGCTGATGATTTATTTCTCACCACACACACACACACACACACACACTCTCACACACTCACTCACTCACTCACTCACTGTCCAGTAAACCACTGCAATACCTCTACTACCGTTAGAGCCCTGCTGTTAGGCTTTAGTTGGGCAATTTACCTTTTCTTCTTTTCTCTTTCTGACAATGGTCACTTCTTTATTGAATATGTTATTGCTGGTGTTGCCTGATCCTCACATGTTTAGGTTAAGGAACTCTCAATTTGATTGAGAATAATCAGTTGCACCGCATAAACCAAGTGTGGTGGAATATGCCTGTGATCCAAGCACTGGGGAGGCTGAGGCAGAAGGATTGCTGTGAATTCAAGGCTAAATAAATAAATAAATAAAAAATTAGTTGGAGTTCACAGAAGATTTAAAGCAAAAAGAGGCTTATTAAGAAAGTAAAGCTCCAAGAAGAAGTCGAGAGAGCATCTCGACTGAGAATCCCATGAGTATGAAGGACTGAAGCCCTAGTCCTCCTTTTATCTGCTTAGCTACCTGCACAGCAGTTTTAGGCAGTGGTGGCGGTTGGAGAACAAGGCAAGCCTAATTACCTTAGGCCATCTACAGGAAGTGGGGAGGGGGAAGGGTAAGTTTCCTGGCTAAGCTGCTTATCCTTATTTGGTCCCTGGAAAGGCTGAGGCCCTGAGATCCCTTTTGGTCACTAGTCCTACCCATGCATTGCAGCCTGTTTTCCTATGTATCATTTCCTACTTCTGAGGAAACTACGCTCTTTCTATGGGAGGTGGGGACACTGATCTAATTGGCTGCTTCATAACATTGGGATCAGGTTATTCCCTTCAGAGGCCGTCTGTATCTGTTCAGCGGTCCATGGTAGATAGGTTGGTTCATATGGGGCCCCGTGTGTAGCGCCATCTGGGTCTTGATGGCCTCAATTCTGTTAGAAATGAATCAAGGTAGGACATTAGGTGTACATGGCCCACAGGTTAACATCAGGATGATAATGAGCAGTGGCCCTGAGTAATAATCAGGTCATGTAGTCATTCAGTCTTTGGAGGTTGACCTGAGTTTGAGTTTCTACCTGTTGGGAGATGTTACTGTCGATGTAGCGAGACCCATTACAACCTACACATACATCCTCTCTGCTTTCCAAGCATCTAGTTCAGAATGTGGGAATGTTCTGGGACCATTCCAGCTCATGAATCCAAAGAGCACTGAAGATATCTAAAGTTACTGCCTGCTGACAGGGCCATCTTGGCTGATAGGACACTGACATTTTTTATTTGTACTCAGTCTTCTATAACCCCATAGATTAGGCCTCCCAATGCAATGACGCTCAGTGCTGTCAAAGTAAGGTCTAATTGAATTACCCCAATTGTATCAGCGAGAATAGAGGTCAATGCATTGTAGCTCCCAGGCCTTTATTTTTTCATCTCGTCCTATCTCAGAGATATCATCTAAGGGCACAGATGAGTTGGACTCAGTCGGCATGATTATTAAAGTGGTAAAAATTACCTGCCTTACCTTCCTTTTTAAGCTCATTTATGGTCCTAATTATCCATCATCCAGACAAATTTTGGAACCACACCTCAAAGTAAGAACTAATTTTGAAATTAAAACATTAGGCCAATGATATATCTGAGCATTTGGCAATTGATGCGGTGGGATATCACCTCAGAGTGGAACTATTGTACCATTAAAGAGGATATAGTTTCCCTTTTGTGTTGGAAAGCAGGAGTGAGTGAGTGATAGCATTCTCTGGAGTCACTAAATGCTAAGGTCATCCCAGTGGTTGAGATGCAATCTCAACCTTTGTTACAGGATTCTCAGCGACCCACAAAGGTATTTTCCACAAGCAAATTTTTATAGCAATGCCTCTTAGTTTGCCCAAGGAAAGACCTGGAATTGCCATAAAATCCAGGAGCAGACTGGGATATCTTAAAGTTCTTGGGTCTAGGAAAACTTCCCCTGGTTCTTCTATAGGTAATATTTGCAGAACCAGAGGCTGACAGGTAGTACTGGGTCTCAGTACACACAATCAACAATCTGGATATATGCTTGCCAAGACTCTTGCTAATCTAATTATAGATTTATTTTTCTATCCATGTAGGGAAAAGGATGTAATCTCCCCAAGCTAGATGGACATGCATAGGAGAATTATCCAAATTTCCATTTTTATGGAGTAGAAAATGATTCCACCCTTTAGGCAATACATGAGAATCTGACAGGAAAGCAACATAGATATGAACACTCCTAGAAAAACACACAGCGAGAAGAATATGGTATGCCTGAGAGCAGATTAGTCGATCATGCGCTTATCTCTTTAAATTTTCTGTTTCTTTTTTCAATAGATATTTAAGGTTCATTGATGGCTTACAGGTATAAGATGACCTGGGGTTGACAGACACCTCTTTTAGTGCCACTGCCATGTACAGTTTGACATGGGACGATGAATCCAGGTGTCCTCTATGGCCACCTTGAAAGCCGAGGGAATAGGCAAAATAAGAGAATGGGGGCCCTCCCATTAGGGTTTGTCAGACCCTTGGGATATAGGGTTTTCATGAGTACCAGGGCATAAAGGCAGGTATCCCTGTGGAATCTGTCTGGGTTCATTATATTTTAGGGTAGACAATAAGTATTGAAACTGAGATAGGATTTGCCCATGGCTCAAAAGTTCCTCTGTCAAATGAGATGACTTGTCTCAAAAAGGACCTCCCATACAGTAACTCGTAGGTGGAAGGGTCCTAGAAACATGGCACAGTTCTAAAGTGAATTTGAAGCATTAAGTAAGAATTCTTTTCACAGGGCCTTACATTCTTGTGCCAATTTTACTGTATGTCTCTTGAGAAACACGTTAGCTTGTTCCACCTGTCTGGAGGACTGGGGTCTCCAAGCACAATGAGGATGGTATTCCATTCCCAAGGCTCTGGAGATTCCCTAAGTGACCTTCTCATGGAAAGCTGGCCTATTATCACTCTGGAGCCTCCTGGTGACCCTGAATCTCGGATAATTTTATTTATTAAGACTTTAATAACCTCTCCTATCATTTTTGTCTTTATTTGGAAAGGCTTCTATCCAACCAATCTATGTTTTAACACTATACAAAACTGACTACCTTTTCTCCATGGCATGTAAGTGAAATCCAGCTGCCAGTCCTTGCAAGGATAAGCAGCTTAATATTGCCATCCTGGGGTCTTAAGACAGGAGATTGGGGGCTTGGCTCTGAGACAGATCACACATTCCCAGACCACCTATTCCAAAGTCTATGACAGACTTGTTCTCACAAATACCTTATTTATGAGGGTTAGGTTACTTTTATATCCGAGAGAGGAGGAATCATGGTACTGCCTTACAATTTTCCACTGAGGGGCCTTGGGTAGGAGATATTTGCTAGTTGTCTCCCACCAATACAGTGAATTTAAGATATATTTTTTTCTTGTATTTCTGCTGATTTTCTTCCTTGGAGAAGGCAAGTTTAAAGTAAGGGAGAAGAAACCTGGCTCACAGAAAGGGGCAGGTTAACTCCCAGAGGGCCTCCTCCTGGTCCCTCTGGTGTTCTGCACAATGGATGAGTGCCACTTCCTTAGAAAAATAACCGCCTCAGTAAGTCTTGAGATTTTTAATTTTGTTGGATAGATTTCTGAGGAGGTAAGGAATCCTCTTTCTTCCCAAAGAGCAGCATAAGCATAAAGCACAAGGAAAGCATACTTGGAGTCAGTATAGCTATTGACCCAGAGACCCCAGATAGCTGTGGAACTCATGTAAGGGCTATTCATTCTGCTTTCCAGGCACTGGTGTTGGTTTCAAAGGAGTTCAATTCTGTGGTTGTGTTTAACAGAGACTACAGCATTTCCTGCCTTTCAAGTTCTTTCTTTGATGAAGGAACTTCTATCTGTAAAGTTTCTGCCCAGGATGAGACAGAGGACTGAGTCTCCTCCAAGATCTCTCAATAGTCATGTTTATTTTTCTTTGAGCCTTGTGGGTCAGAAGGAAAAGTAGAAGAGTTAAGCCCTGGGAATGTCTCTGCCAAAATTTCAGGTCCTTCCAACAGGACAACCTGATGTCTAGGAATTCTAGCATCTGAAAGACATGAATGGATCTGGGAATTGAGGAGTTTTCACAGGAATTATGGAGACCAGACACTGAAGGGCATTTTCCTGGTGTTTTTGTTGGCCTCTAGAATCAGGACCCCCATAGCAGCCAGGGCCCTCAAACATCCTGGCCATCCTTTAGAAATTTCATCTTGTTTCTTGATGAGATAAGCTATAGGTTGAGAGGCAGATTTCACAGCCTGTGTTAGGACTTGTAGAGAAATTCCTTCTCGCTCTGTGACATAGAGAGTGTATCGAGGCTGACTGAACAAGCCAAATACAAGATCCTGCAAGAGAGTCTTATTTTAGTTGATCAAAAGCCCTCTGCATCTCTGGTTGCCATGAAGAAATGCGTGTCCCTTAAACCTGGGTTTGTTTCAAAAGTAGGTACAAAGGCCTTGCCAATTTAGTGAGTCCTGCAGTTCAGGTTCCACAACAGCTTCCAAAAAGGCCCCAGGTTATTTTACAGTGGCTGGAAAAGGGAAACAACTCGTAGGATTAATTCTCTCCAGCGAGTGCCCTTTTTCCCTCTGAGATCGTTAGACCCAAGTAACTCACTCAAGATTCTCATATTTGGCATTTTTCTCACAGGATTTATAACCACAGGATCCCCCAAAAAGTGGAGAACTAATCCCCTGGGTTACTTGTTGCTTACTGACTCCATAGATTAACAAGCTGTCTACTTATTGGAGTAGAACTCATTCTTCTGACTGCAGGTTGAAGAGACACTGTCCCATGGCTAGGCCGGCTAATTATGGTCTCTCTGAATCCCCGGGGAAGGTTGTTCAGGTGACTTGTCCCATACCAGTTTATAGATTTTTTCAAAGGTAAAGAAAAGTTGACTTCTGAAGTTGAGAGGAACATTGAAGAAAGCATTTTTAATGTCTAGAATGAAAAAAAAAATAGGCTTGCAAGAGAATCTGAGCCAGGCGAGTATAGAGATTTGGGACAGGTGGATGCAGTGGGACCACAGCCTTATTGATTGTCTTAGATCTTGGACTAGCTTCCACGTTTGGTCCCTTTTCAGTTCCCATTATGAGGTACTTTGAGGGCTCATCCAGGGGTGGAGGATCCTCTACCTATAACGAACTAACGATGAGTTTTAATCTTTCCTTAATCTCTGGCCATCAATAAATAGCATTATTTTTGGTGAGGAAAAGAGGTTGGGCCTTTAAAGGTTATCAAAACGGCAGTGACCCATATAACCCTGTTGATCTGGTTTCCATTTGTCCATACCTTGGTGGTCAACATCCTGCAAGAGTTTTTTGCAGAAGACAACAAAGAATTGAGGAGCTTTGGTTGGATCCAATTGAGCAGGTCCCACCTGGGAAGGCATGTAGTGTTTCTGAAATTATCAGAAATAATCGATGGAAATGGAGATCCCCCTCCCCACCACACACACACAAGAGCAAAGCACTTGGTGGGAAAAATATGTCTCAAGGGGTCAGGCAGATACCCTTTGACAGTTACCTAGTTTTTAGAATGGGGATCAGGAGACTAAATATCTAGCTCTGGTGTTGATGAAGAAAGGGAAGATTTAACCCCCTATAGTGTGATAGAAGCCTCGAGTTCCTCTAGCTGGATAGAGGCCAGTGATGCCAGGAGAGTAAATCCTGGGGGTCCTCATTGATGTTGAAGTGATCCCGGGTTTCTTTGGCCCTGGGAACATTCTTGTTTTTAATTATTCCTCTGACACTTAGGACAGGGCCCAGGTGGAGACTGCTTTCCTTTAGGGCATTCACACATAAAGTAGCCTGGTCGCTTGCACAAGAAGCAGGTTGGCTTTTGTGGTTACTCCCTAAAAAGACTGCTACCATTTCCCAGTGTCTGCAGTCCACTTTTTGTTCTGCTATTTGGTCCCAGTTGTAAATGACTTTTTCTACCTCACTCAGAAGTTTACCTAATTCAAGAGGGGGTGATTCTTTCAATATAATTTTGAAGTTTTTTTAAATACAGTTGTTGAAGGCATTTAGCTGCCATTGTAATTCATAAAGAAATAGATCCACAACCCTTCTCAGTGCTTCTGCTTGTAAGGAGGGAACAGAGGGAAGAGGTATCCTGGATGCTCTGAGGGATGAAAAGAAGATGTTTGGAAAAAAAAAATCTTAGCAGACCCAAAACCAGGTATTCAACCTCTACCACAAAACTGGCTGGCTGAGTCTCCTGACTCTTACCTAGTTATAAAGAAGGCACGTGATGCCCACCCCCCTCCCCCCAAAGACCCATACTTTCTTCTTTTTTTCTCCGAAATAATGGAACCCAGGCATAGGGTCTACTTGGTGAAAGAACAAGTGTAGAAGAAAAATTCACCAATTAGTCCTTTCTTTGGTGGAGAGAGATGACAGAAAGAGTCCCAGTGATGCCAATGATAGGGGCAGGAGCTGGGTGAAAAGAGTCAGGCATTGTAAGAATAAGATAGTTTCGGGGTTTAAAATGTCCCCTCATAGGGTCAAAAAGAAATCTTTATGGTGAGTCTGGGGACACGATCAACTCCTTCTCACGTTGTATTCTCTTCTCATCTCTTGGCAATTTGTGAGTCATTACAAACCTGTGACTAGAAACCTGGAAACTAATCTCTACTTCCACCGTAAACGCTGTGTGTAAATGCAACGCTCAGCTATTCGTGTCCCCGTCCTATCCTGTCACTCAAATGTAGGCCCAGCCCCGGAGTTCAGCCATGCTCTGGGTGGCTGGAAGTCCTCCTAGATGGCAGGATTCCGGAGGGTGGATCCAGTGGTCACATCTCTAGTCTGTACCGTCTGTTTCATTCAGGTATTCTGACCCTGTCGGTAGTCTTTGAAATCCCAGATGTTACTTCAGGTGTTGCAAGATCCTCAGTTATGTGGCTTTCAAAACTCTCAATTTGATTAAGAATAGTCAGTGGGAGATTGGAAAAGATTTCAAGCAAGAAGTGTATTGAGAAAGTAATGCTCTTGAGTAGAGGCTGAGGGGAGGGGGGTCTCAAGTGAGTATCCCACTAGGGTGAAGATCAGAGCCCTTTATAAAGCTTTTGTCTGCTCAGCTACCTGCTTGGCAGTTTCTGCTGGGCCAATTTCAGGCAGTCTCCTGTGGTGGGGGTTGTAGGACAGTGGGACCTTACTGATTACCTGAGGGCCTCTATGGAAATAGGGAAAGGAAAGTGGAAGCTGCCTGGCCTAGCTACATCTCCTTTGTTCCCCTCATAGTCCTTATGGCTGCTGTCCAGATCCGACCTACCCATTCTAACCTATTCTATCTATCAAAAACACTGATTTAGGTACCTTCAAGACAAGTAAATATGAATATTAGCTTGTGTCTTTGGCGTATTTATAGAAATCACACCAAAGCTATTGGGAACCGAGGAAGTAAGATCTATATTTTGTTAATGCTAAGATTATATTTCCTAATTCTTCAATTGCTTTCCTAAATATTGGAATTCAGAGAACAATACCAGGAAGACACTATAAAATTATAGAAATTATTAGGCAAATGCATCTATTATTTGTTCCATAATTCTAATTGTAATGAGAACGTGTTATGGCCAAGTACTGTGTTTATGAGTCTACCTTTTGCTAAGAAAATGATTAATAGTGCTATTTGACAACAAAAAGTAGGTCAACACAAACAGGATGCATTGAATAAAGCAATCTATTACAAAAATAATTATTATTTATTCTCTTAAAATCTAATGCTGAACTCCTCAGAAAACTGCTCCGGAAATCACAAGAAGAAATATTATCTCACTTTTCATTAAAATACTTAAAGATTAACATAGTGTGTTTATATCAACTCGTGAACCTCAGAGCCACTATCAGATTCAAATGAGCATATAAAAGTATCAAAATAAATACTGAAAATCCTTGGCAAGAATACAGTGCTGTGCTAGCCAGAGAGTCATTGTACTTTCCTAAGCGCATTATCATGGCTTCATAATGTTCCTGGAAAGTAGGTAGTGAGATTCCCATTTGACAGATGCAAACGCTGTTTCAAAGCAGTTGCTTCAAATCGCAGTTTATCTCCACAATGCTGAGGAGGCCCTTAATTGCTGTCTCAGAATCTGACTTTACAAGCAAGGGGCGTGGGAACCCTCACTTCTGGTCCCCCTTGATTTCACTGTCAGAAGAAACATTAAAGGACTTCTTTTACGTGGCAGGGAATTCTGAGTCTCCATTCTACTTGCTGCTCTCCACGACAAGCCCTCTGAAATACTCTTTCCATGCACACTTAAATATTTTATGTTAATAGTGATTGAAGTCAGATTTCAAGTAATACTTCCTGCGGTTTATTGGCCCAGTTAATTTAACATTAAGAAAGGAACGAGAATGAACAAAAAGCATTGCACACTTCCTTATGCAAATGTGTGCCTGGAGGAAGCTGTTAGATGTGGGCCAATCAATAAATTCTAAAAAATTTAGTAGAATTGCACATGACTCTGACATTAGCTTCTGCTGGTTGTAGGGTTTGTTTTAGAGCCCTTTCTTCATCCATTGCCTTTCTTCATAGGGCACGCTGTTCTCTGCAACTTCCCAGCTCTGAAAATGTGCAGTAGGTGCCTTACATGAGCAATAGAATGCTGGCTCCCAGGAGATTTGTAATTGCTTGGCTGTTACACGTACACATCCAGGGGCTTCATTTCCTACCCTGCATCAGCAATCCATCTCAGCCTCAGCAGTAATCCTGCCAGGAAGTGGGAAAGGTCCTGGCCCACGGGAGGGATTTTCATGCAGAATTCTGATCAACACTGAGATTCCTCAAAGGTGACTCAGAGGCTAAACCTGGGGAGGGGGGATGGTGGGGGAGCACAACCAGCAGCAATCAAAGTGAGACCTTTATTTTTTGTGAAATGTCTTAAATATCAAATATTTTCTCTTTGGAAGAAATGTTTTCTACTGAATTTAAAGTAAAAACAAAAATAAAATCACTGATCTAGAACAGGAGAGAGCTACTGGTAATAGCAGACATTTAGCATGTTTACCATGTTTTACCATGATGGAAAGCACTAAATTCTAGGTCTATAGTCTCTTACTGAATCCTCTAAATAACAGAGTGTTTCTGTTGTTTCTCTTTCAAAGATGAGAAAGGGGGAGGCCCAGTGATGTGAAGTCCCCTGTGCAGGCCACGTATTTGTTAAGTAACACACTTGAGATTCTTCCCCTTTCCCTCGCTCTTTTCTGTTTCCTTTTCCTTTGCAACAAACACACACTGAGTACCTGCATAGTCCCACGCATGATGTAAAATATTGAAGGAACAGCTGTGAGCAAGATAAGTGACGTCTTTCCCTTCCAGGAGTTATAGTGTAACAAATGTAAATTGAGGTGTGTGTGAATGTGGCAGCCCAGCTAATACCGCATTGTTTCTAGGCGTCTGTTGCAGTTTGGGTCCCTCCAAAAACCCTCCTGTACCTATGGACACTGTGTTGTTGGGAGGTTGGGCCTGGCTGCAAGGGCTGAATGCTTGGGGCTTGACCTGGAAGGGTGGTCCTATTCTTCCTCACAAGACTTGGCTTTGTTCTGCCATGCTGGGAGGAGCTCTTCCTCTGCCTCCTGCTCAACCCCTCCAAAGTAATTCCACCGTTTTCCATCTGCCCACCTGTGAGTGGACTGTGGCCTTTTGAAACTGGCCAAAATAAATCTTCCCTCCCTAAAGTTGTGGATGTTTGACATTTTGTCACACCAATGAGAGAGTAACTAAGGCAGCATCAAACCTAGTGCCTTACCTTAAGAAAGGATCTAAGGAACAGAGGAAGGGGTGAAAGAAGCAGATTGTTTCTGAGTAATGCTTAGGTCTCTTTCTGGGGGATATATGGACCAAGATGATCTCACAGTAAGATATGTTATGTGCTCCCCAGAGTCTAAAATACTTTTTCTTCCCTTTTCAAAGATAGGAAAATGCAAAGACGACCCAGAGGCATGCCATTTCAGTATTAAGCTATGACTTCAACTATACTGTGAGGAGCTCTAGACTGTGAGTTAAGAGGAACTGTCTCATATCTTTAGTCCTCTGTCCTCAGACTGTCGTATCTTTAGTCCTTTGGGAAGGTAACTGCCCTTCCTTAGCTTATTTCCCATCTCTACAATGAAAAAGAGTAGGAGACATCCATAATTACCTTCTAGCTCAGATCCTCTGTCATTGTGTGTTTATAAATTCCGTAGGTATTTGCCCTGGGATTGGAAAGCACACACCCAGTTGTAATCTCCAATAAGGAATTATTCACAGCAAGAGTGGATTCTATTTTTTAGCTTAGTCAACAATAAGAAATAAATTATGACTGAACACACAATATACATGCACATACCAGAAAAGTGATAGATACTATGTATGTGAAATACTGTTCAATAGTCTATTGTATTTTGTTCTGTTTTGTTGATAGCATAGTCTGTTTTGTTTCATTTTTGTAGAAGTGTCAACCGTGAATCATGAAATTGGTTTTATAACATACTTGCCAAGCCTAATGCCCATGAAACCAGATGACCAGGGAGAGTTTCTCAAGGTCAAGCCATGTTTTCCTCTTGCTTGCTTTGGAAGATTGAGAAAAATGCATAGTAATTTCCCCTTACCTGTGGGCTCTGCAACCATGGATTCAACCAACTGATTGAAAATATTTATAAAAAGTTGCATCCATACTGAATTTGGGCAGATATTTTTCTTGTCATTATTCTTTAAATAATACAACTTAACAACTATTGGTATAATATTTATGTTGTGCGAGTTATAGTAAATTATCTACAGAGGATGTAAGTATATGGGAGGATATGTATAAGTTTTATGTAAATATTATACCATTTTTATGTAAGGTAATTGAGCATCTTTAGGTTTTGGTATCCTGAAAGAGAGTAATAGGTTTTGAAACCAAGGCCCTGTGGATATTGAGTAAGAAACCTCCATACATTTATTTCTCAGACTGCTGAGCAAATGCCCCAGAGCCCTCTGGGAGGGTTGTTTCTCTCTCTTTGACTGGGCAGGCAATTTTTCCCAATTTCCTCGTTTGCCTCCATGATGCCATTAGACCCTCTAGTATCCTTTAAGTGAATTGAAAATGCCCCCTTAGGATAAAAATGCAAGCCATTGTTTTATAAAGAAGTGATTGGCCAATTCTGCCTGGAATTAAACTACTTCACTCAGTCATCAAAGAGCTCTTTAAAATCCTCTAATGCATAGAGCTTAACTGGAGAAAAAAATCACCCATATTTATCAGTATAGTATAACTAAATAAATACTTGGAGCTTGTGAAGAGGCTTTATCATTATCAGGTCGATTTCTTTTTTTGTTTCTTGATGGAGGAGTTACTGTAACTTAAATTTATAAACTGCAGCTGAGAGCCCTAAGGACTCGGCATTCTCAAAGAGTGACTTGGTCATGTGGTGAGGTGAAACAGTGCGCCTCGAGCTCGCTGGCTCGGCTCTTCATGAAGTACTTTCTCACAGGACCTTGACTTTATTGCTTGTAAAGGAGAAAAACAAAGGGAAAGAAAGTGATTATTCAGCCAAATTGAGTAGAATATTTTTTTCTGGTCTTGGTCTTAATCTGTGAGCATATGTTGTTTCTACCCCAATTATGAGAGAGGTAGGAAACGTCTAGGTATTTGATGAGACATTGGTCTCTGTTGGGGTCCGTGTCCTAGCCAGGGGTGTTACTTCTGATAGTACCTCTCCTTTGACCTGACGGGGCTCCAAGATGGCTGCTGTCCCAGGTCTTAGTGAAAATGTCAGCTCACAAAAGCCTTTTAAGCCTTTTAGCCTTGCTAAATACACTTCCAGTTTGTCTGCCCTGCTGCCCTGCTTTGTATTGTAGCATTTCCCTCTGAAATGTTTTTATTTATTTGTATACTATTGTATGTTTACTACTTGGCACTTTCTTGTAGTGAGTGTATAGGCTCTCGCAAAGGTAAGGACTGTCTCTTCCCCATTTGATCTCAGAAGCTACAGTGTTGACAGCAGGGTCAGAACTCCATACTGATGGGTTGAATGACTTCCAGTGTTTATTGTCAACTCCCAATTCTAAGCTAAAAGCAATTTCCTCTTTTGTTAATTCTCAGGCAACTTTCTCTTGTACTGGTTTCTGTTTTGTATGGCCATTTTTACCTAAATGTTTTGTGTTCGTTACTTTTCCATTGCTGTGACTCAATACCCGACATCCACAGATTTAGGGGAGGAAGGTTTATTTTTAGCTCACAGTTTCAGAAGGTCACAGTCCATTCCAGGACAGCCGGCAGCAATGGAAGTACATGGCAGAGACAGAGGTGGAGGCAGCTTCTCAGGACAACACAAACAGAAAGGCAAGTGAGACTAGTTGCAACAAGTCCTCAGTGAAGGCAGGACGCAGCTTATAGATCCTTTCAGGTCTCCTCCCAGTGATCAGCCCCTCCTGGATCCAGATACAGAAGGTGTGGTAAGCCCTAACTACAAGCCAATAATCCAGTTTACATGCCGATAATCCACCTCTTCAGACTAGGCCCTAGTCAACCAACAGCATAAGGTTTCATAGACAGTCCATAACATTCAAATACATAAGGCTCTTGGGGGACATTCCAGAGCCAAACCACAATATGTTTTATTTTATTTTTATTTTTGCTAAATAATACACTCCTAAGGGGAAAGAGTCACACTTAGGAAATTAACCTTTAATACCTATCTATATCCCTATTATAGTGTTAGATGTTTTGTTAGATTTATTTACTTTTTATCCCAACTCTTTAAGAGGGTGATTAGTATTCCCTTGAATAGACTAGACTCTACAGCTTAAAAGCTTAAGAGAAATGTCCAATTTGTTTAGCTATATAGCCCATGATAGAGATGGGATTTAGATAAAACAGCATTTGGTTCCACTTGATTTGTCTTGCTTTCTTACTTATTTAGTTTTGTATTCTTTGGGGCTTTGCATGGAGAATTATCTTATTAAAAGCTTAAAAATCAATGAATGAAAATTTAAGATGAAATAGCTTCAATTTTGATTTTAAGAGCAGTCTTATTGATTTCCTGCAAGAATCTTACATTTCCCTAACCAATATTTTTTCTACCTTTTGTTCAAATATTAAGTGATGCTAGTACCTGCTTCCAAAGACATTAGAGTGACAACTTCCTTGGAAACAGACAAAGTGTTTTTTTTTTTTAACAATAATGTTCAGTAGGTGCCTGTTTCAGGCAATGCAATCTTTGAACAAAATTTAAAAAAAAAGTAAATGTGGAGCCTGCTTTCAAGCAACTAAGCATTCAGTGCCTACAGTCTTAATTGTTGAATGTTGTGAGACATCCAAGTAGAATCAGATGGCTGATCTGCCGGCTGGTGCTAGAGAGTAGAATTCACTCAAGCTATAGTGGTTTCCTATCTGCATTTCCCAGGTAACAAAAAGGGGCAGCATTTTTGGGGCAGAAACAAGAGAAAACACAGAGGAATGGGATATCGTAGAGTACTGTCCTGGAAACTTAGAATATTCATTTAAAAACTCATTTTTTCCTTCTCCTAAAGATTACATCATATCACGTTCCCCTTGTCTTTCCAGCCTGCTGTGAATTTCAGAACAGAATATGCTTTAAAGAAAGCAGATTTGCACTCTATTTTTGTACAACTCTGATTTTATTAATCTTTGGATATGTCATTTTTAACAGGGGTGTATTTTTGTTCTTGGAGAATATATATAAGACAGATTTTAAAATACAGAAAAGTACAAATACAACTACAGTTCCATCAGGCAGAGAAAATGCTGTTGTTAATTTTATTTTTTCTCTCATGTGTTTTCTCATAATTAATATATAATTCTGCTTTCTGACTTGTTCCCCATGTAATATATTAAGCATTTAGATTGTTTCTAGTGTTGCTTAATTATAAATAATGCTTGAAGGATTTCTTGGAGCTTGAGATGTAGCACAGAATGCTTACCTAGCAAGTGCAAGGCCGTGAGTTCAATTCTCTGGCAACACATAAACTGGATATGGTGATGAATGCCTATAATCCCAGTACTTGGAGCTTGAGGTAGTAGGATTGCTGTGAGTTTGATGCCAACCTGGGCTACACAGAGATTTCAAAACCAGCCTAGACTAGAGAATGAAACCCTGTCTCAAAAAATAAAGAAAGAAAGAAAGAAAAAAAGAAAGAAAAGAAAGAAGAGAAAAGAAAAGGATTTCTTTAACATTGATCTTTGTATCCATGTCTGAATCGTCTCTTCTACTTAATATGTAGGAATAGAATATTTAGATCAGGGTTTTTCTACAAAGGCTAAATCAACTTAGTTTCTTACCAGTTTGGTGGAAGAATATTTTGCTACCCACTAACAGAATATTTTTTACCAGATGTATTATCTGAATATCATTTTTCTAAGTTCGTTGCCTATTTTGGTAGAAAATATTAATATTCCATTGTTTTAAAGTTAACTTTTTTATTACTACTGAGGTTAATTTTTAAATCTCATTTGTATTTTATGTCCTTGTTTTATCTTAACTTGCTCTCCTTATTTAAAACATTTTAATTGGCAAATTGCATATAGTAACATACATAGATCATGAGTACACTTTTAATAAGCTATGAAGAAAATGTAATACTCTTGTTGAATTTCATCGCTGTAAAGCTATATTATTCCCATCATCCCAATAAATACTCTTGAGCTCCTGACCACTGACTCTCACTGAAAGAAAACTACTTTTGTGATTTCTGTACAGTAATATTTTTCTAGTGTTAGGTTTTTTTTTTTAAATAGAATCATAGTGTGTTACTCCTTTGTGACAAGCCTTTTTTACTCAAGATAATGTTTTTGAGGTAGATGGACTTGGTTGTGTATGTCAAGAGTTCACTTCATTTTATTGTTGGAAAGTATTTATAAATATAATGCATTGTATTCATTCCCTTACTTAAGGATATTTGCGTTGCTTATGGCATTGTTTTGCTTCTGACTATCAAGATATGGGTGGAATAAATATTCCTGTACTCTTTCTAATGAGGTTTGATTCTACCACTTGGCTGTTTGTTTTCTATTTATTCCCCTTGTTCTTTATTCTCTGAATTCATTTCTCACTTTCCTTTTGTGTAAAGAGTGCCTTTTTTTTTCCTAGCCACCTAACCCACATCATTAGCTTTTTGCCTATATCTCTATTTCATTTGTTCTCAATGGTTTGTAATGTTCATCTTTAACTTATCATAAATTTAGATACTACTCACCTAGTTTATGTTTAAAATATTTGAAAGACTAAATTTCATTTTCATTTTACTTAAATTTTTAATTTTTTTTACTTTAATTTTTAAAAAATGTGAACATTGGTCAAAAGGCATTTTTATTGTCTATGTATTTACTATGCTTGAGAAGCTTTTTTAAAAACCATGTTTCTCTGCGGTACCATTTTCCTTTTATATATAGGAGTTCCTCAAATACCCTGTTGATTTGCTTGTGGTAAAGTCACTCAGGTTTTGTGTGACTGAAAATTCTATTTTATCACTGTTTTTGAAGAATACTTTTTACTGGACTAAGAGTTGTAGAATTTTTCTTTTTGTTGTCATGTACTCAAGAGATTTTTTTTTTTTTCATGCTCTGGCAACAAAATAAAACAAAGCTACAACAACAAAAATAACAAACCAAACTAGACTGGAAATCTGATGGAAGTTTAAAGTTTTACATTTAATATTGCTTATATAGTTGAATTGTGTTATACCTGTCATTTTTTTGGTTGTCCGTGTTTGTATTGTGTTTCCTTGAAAAAAAAGAACAACTTCTCAAATCCCTTAATATCTTTCTGTTGCCTAGTGAATAAGATGAATACATCTCAACCTAGTATCTTAGGCCTCTGCCGTCAGTTCCAGGGGACCTTTCTCTATTGGTGCTCAGTACTTTCCTCAATATTCTGTGTTCCACTCAAATTGTAAGCGTTATCACTGCTGCCATGCTCATATTTTTGATCATTTAAAAATACTTTTGTTATTATTGAGACCAGCTGATTCATTTGCAATTTGGATACCTCTAGATTCCCTCACTGCAAATTGTTCCAAATACTGTACATCCTAAACACCTCACATAACCACCAATACTGCAATGGTAGGAGAGCTTAGGAGAGATCAGAAGCAGGAAGATCAGCTGGAGATTACTTTAATAAGATTATAAGGCTGAAATAAATGAAGAAGTAGGAACTGAAGAGAGATTCGCAAGGCACTACAAATTTGACAGGATTTACTAACTAAGCCTATCTAAAGCAAAGAACAGATGAAGATGACTATGAGACTTAAAAGGGGACATCCTTAAGAAAAACTGAGCTCTGGCAGGTGGAAAGGAACAGGTGCAACCTGTGAGTTCAGTCAACAAGCTGACCTGTTAGCATCAATAAAATATTATTATCCTTTCCATAAAGGTAAACAATCTTTTCTAAATTCTACTTAGTTATAAAAAAAACCCCTTGACTTTAATACTTTTTTATATGTGACTATTTCTTAATATAACATAATTGTCTTGATAATTATTTTTACAAGATATTTTGAGTCATTTTTAGTGTTTCCCTAGGGCTTACCATATAGATATAATAAAGAAAATATGTCAAATATTTACTAATTTAATTCTAGTTAAATATATAAATGTTGCTTTTTCATAGTTGTATCTCCATGTTTTTTATTTAAGCCACTATATTATAAATGTTGTTACATCTCTATATATTACAAGCCCAAAATACATTTCTATAATTATTTCCCAAGTAAATTTTTGCATTTGAAAGTAGCTGAAGGCAGGTAAATTTTATTCTTATAAACTTTATTGTGACGACTTTCTTGCTATTATAGGTTCTTTTTTGTTTATGTAGATTTCAGTAATCATCTAATTTCTCTACCTTGGTGTTATTTTGAATCCACACATGTTTTGACTGTTAACAAATATATTTTTGTATTTTCTACATTTGAAAAAAAGAAAATATAGTTAGATTAATATTGTTTTACACAATTCTATTTTAACCTTTTTGTATCATTTGACTACATCCAAGTGCATGTTTCTACTCATTTAATGTGGGCTTCAAATTTATACCAAAAACTCAAAAAACTCATTTGAATTCCTTGTGCTAAAATTCAATAAAATAGCAAATTCATTACCATATAGATGCTTAAAATAAAAAAATGCTTTATGTAGAAAGTAGCTCAAATTGTTATTGTTAAGTGTATAAGTGAGTCAGAATGTCAACTTTTTTGGATTTTGACACTTAAAAATATCACAGAATCAATTTACAGGGTGATTTCTATCCACCTAACCCACATCATTAGCTAGTGAGAAGGTGAGAATGTTTAATTTAGCAAGACAAAAAAAGGAGATAAAATATTCATTTGTGCTGTCCTTTGTAATTACCTAATTATCTTACCTAATATCTCCTCCATGGATTAAAATTCTACTGGAGTTTACTTTTTTTGGAAGAAATGCCTTTAGTAGTTCTTATAAATGAGCTAACTGAGAGTAGATATTTTAGTTTTATTTATCTAGGAATATTTATATTTTCATTCAGTTTTAAAAGTTTTGCTTGAAACAAAATATTTGTGTTATAATCTTAGTATTTCTTTGTTTGTGTATCATGAGGATTGAACTCAGCATTATGCTGGTGTACACAGGTCAGCCCTTTAGTTTTTTTCAGACAAGGTCTTGGTAAGTCACAAAATTGCCACAGCTAGATTTTAATTTGTGTTCCTCCCCCTTCATCATCCCATGGTCTGACCTTCGCTTTGTTTACAATAAAATTAATAGAAGAGTGTGGGTCCTGTTCCAAACTTGCTTCTATTTGCATATACTCGTGGGTCTCTTCTTATTTATCCTTACTATGAGTTATCATATATATATAGATAGATAGATAGATAGATAGATAGATAGATAGATAGATATATCCAGTTCATGACCTTTGTATAGGGAAGGGACTTGAACAGAGAGCCCTTTGAATCTCATGATGTGTCACAGCAATCCAGGGAGCTCTGTTATAGGTGTAAGCCACCAAGCTTGGCCATTTTTTTTTTTTTTGCAATATTTTGAATATGTCATCTCACTCTCATGGTCATCTGGGCCATATTCTTTCTGGTGAGATGTCAGTTGTTAACCTTACTTGGATTCCTTTAGAGACAATGATACTTTTTTTTCCTAGTTGCTTTATAGATTTTCTTCCCTTTTCAACATGTTTTACTATTACACGTGTGGGTGTGTATGTCCTTGTATTTATCTTACTTGGCATTTATTAAACTTACTGAATAGGTGTGTTCTTTTTTAAATAAAATTTGGGAATATTTATTATTTCTTCAGTAATGCAGCCTTACTAATGAGGGTACATTCTGAGATATCTGTTAACCAGCGATTTCGTTGTTATGTAAGACATCATTAAATAAATATGTACAGATCATGATAGTATAAATCACTCACTTATATGTCTTAGAGCAAACATCTGAATAGAGGGCATATATTCTAAAATAATAATAAAAATGGCATATAATAAATACAGAAACCCAAATGTAGTTGTTCATTTATTATTAAGAATATGTACATATTGTACACAATATTATGCACTATAGTTTTATATGTCTAGCAGCATAGTGAATTATTTTACACTAGTATTACCAGAAACTCCTGAGGACTGCATTGTATTGGAATGCAATGAAAACTATGACATTACTAGGCAGTAAGAATTTTCCATTTCTATTATAATCTTCTAGGGCCACTATTGTCCTTTAGGCGATGATTGACTCAATTTTTGTACATTCTCTTTTTCTCTCCTTCCTGTACCCCAGTTATACAAATATTGGTTTATTTAATGATATTCCTCATATCTCTTAGACTGCTCATTTTTATTATTTTTTCTTTAGATCTTATAATCTACTGACCTATCTCCAAATTTCTTGATTTCTTGGGCCAGCTTAAATCAAATTCTAGACACCCAAGCAAAATTTAATTTTGTTGTAGTTTTCATCCCAAAATTCCACTTAATTCTTTTAAAAATAATTTTATCTTACATTCTGTTTAATGAGACGTTACAGAATACCTTGCTATACATCTTTAAGACAGTATTCTTCGGTGGTTTTTTTGTAGCAGTTTTGAAGTTTGTAACTTCTGTGTCTTAACACAAACAATTTCCACTACCTGTTTTGGAAGAGAGAGAGAGAGAGAGAGAGAGTGAGAGTCACTGTTTCTTTTACATCTTATTCTTGTGTTGTTGTTGTTGAGAAAAAAAATAGGCATTTTTATATAATTTAGAGTAGAAGCACCAAATAGTGATACATACCCTGCCCCAAAAATCTCTGACTGTTTTTTCTTAGTTTGCTTGTTCAGTTGTTTATGACTTGGCTGGACTAGTTTGGTAAAGCCAATTTCCCTGGCACTGTGAAGTCACTGATGTTGCTCTGCAGCCTACAGTCCCCTTGGAGTTCTCAAGACTCTCTCCCACTCTCTTTGTCTCTAATCTCTTTGGAATGCTGCCTGTCTCTGTTGTTAACATATGCCGTTATTATTTTGACTGCTCTGTTTTTCTGGACAATACATGGAAAAATTGCTCCAGTCTAATCGAATTCCATTAAAATCAGGCCCTTGGCTGGAGATACTTTCCTGGGGGTGGGGGTGGGGGGGAGGCCAGTCTTTAACTTGTATTCTCACTCTGTAAAGTGTCTTTGTTATCTTGTCCCCCATTCTTTTAGTTAAACTAGCTGACCTGACATTTAGCTTGCTGGAGTTATGGTCCAGTCTAGGGGCCCTTATAATCATTGGCATCTCCATGGTGTTTGATAGTTCTTTAAAGGCAAAACTTACCCACACTTTCTTTAAGAAAAATAAATTACTTTAGGGAAAGCTTTAGAGCTCTTTAGGGCTGTTTGGGCTTATTTTAAGTTCAGTTTGGTGAGTTTGAATTAGCCTTTATCTTTTTTTTTCAGTTATCCCTATTTATGTTATGTTCATGGGACCATTAGTGAATTCTCTAGATACTTAATAGTTTTCTCAATGTCACCCTTGAATTTTTTTCTTCCCATTTTTATTAATATATGTATGCAATGCATCATGTTTACAATGAACTTGGGCATTTTGTGCACATATATATCGCATCAACAATACAATCCTTTCCCATTTTGGCCCTCCCACACCCTCCCCATCCCCTCTAATTCCCACTCTCACGCCCACTTGGTTCTATAGAATGCCTGAATTCTGGGTCTCCCAAATCAGAGAAACCATGCAATAATTAGCGTATTTAATCTTCTGCATCTGACTCACTTTACCACTCAAATCACCATTTGTTAGCTCAGCTTCCGACCCCTAGAATGAGCTGCAGTGACCATATCTTGATACCTCTTTTCTGTGTCCAGCAGAGCTCTTAATTGGGGTGATTTACCAAAAGTTCTAGATTCTTTAACATGGCTTCACTGACGAGTCCACTTAAGAAAAGAACTGTAACAAAAATCGCTAAGCATATAAAGCTCAAAAATTTGTTTTCAATCCTCAAGGACCCACGTCCTAATCTATTTTTGATTGGATTTTCAGATTATTATTTCACAGTTGCAAAGTCTTACGTTCAAACCTTCAAAGGACAGCCATGGAGATTGCCAAAAATTTAATATTCAGTTTCTTCCTTTTGGGAACTGTAGCCCACATGTTCCAGTCATTAAGATTCCTCAGACTCTAAGCTGTATCTCCTAATAGCAGTAAGGGTATTGTGCTTTGGTTGGTTTTTCTTGTCCTATGCCCTTTGCTAGACAAATGCCAGGCAAAGACCCGAGGGATTCTGTGGGTCCTGTATTTGCTTCCTTTCTCTGTGGCATCAAATCTTGTATTGCCTCTGTTTTCTTAATTTGAAAGCAATCATTTCATGTATCTAATGTTGTTATAATAGTAGAAAGCATTGTATTATGTCAGTAAAACTTCCACGGGAGGAAATGGAAGCCCTGTCATTCTCTCTTTTATGTCTTAATGTTTTATTGATTTATGTGAAGAACTCCTTAAGAATCCAAAAAAATTGACCTTTGTTACGTTAACTGACATTTTCTTTTATGTCATTTGCTTTTAATATATGTTGTTTTATTTTTATATTTTACTTTTTATGTAACTGAGACTTTTAAAATTTGTTTTAAAATATATTCAAACACTTGATTAAAGTTTCTTGATGAAACTAGCATGAATTTTTTGAGGATATCTTTTCTTTAAGTCATTAATTATCAGTCTACTGATGTTGATTTGGGTACATGTGATAATATAGTTTTATATGTCTCTTCGTTTTCTCCAATAATTTATGGAAAGGGATGGTCTGTAAATAAATTAAGTGCATATTACTGCAAAGTCATTCAATGTTAATATCAATTATTCTAGAGTTCATGCATAGCATTCTTCTGTGGAGAATTTAAGGTCATTCTTTGTTAATATGTGCTTTAAAAAGATAATACTTTATGTTTCATCTTAAAAGGTAGAATATGCTTTAAATGACTACAATGGAAATGAGGACATAATGAATAGGACAAACATTAAGGGGCAAAAAGAGACAGCCAGGGTGGGGTTTCTAATTTAAGGCAGTGGCTACAATGCCTGGACCTGGAGTCAGAAAAATCTAGCTAGAAGTCTGGCCCTATCACTAATTTCTTTTGTGAACATTAACTCCATTTTTTCTAGGTTGTGATGAAGGTGAAATGAGACAGTGTAGAAAAACTAGCTGTCAACCTGTCGCCATTGGGCCATCGCCACTCTTGTGAGTGTATTAATGACAGTGAAAACAAACAGATGGAAGTGCAGTTTGAATGATGTGAACAGGCAAGGATGAAGGAATGTGGGCTGGCCTTTGCTTTGTTTGTAATAAAACCACTAAAATTGCGTTGCTTACGTACATCCACACTTCCTCCTGTTTGTACGCAAGTATGTATATATTCATAGTCCTCAGACTGTTCTCACAGGTCTGTTTTTTGTTTACTGTTATCATGAGTTTGCCATATATATTCAACCTCTGGGATTTGTATAGGGATTTGAGGGAAGGGAAGAGAAAAGGGGGACTTTTGCGTCACCTTGTTTGTTCCAGTAAATGAGTGCTCTGCTGGTTTATCTATTCTCCACGGACATACACGGACCAGAAAAAACAAAACTATTATCTCCTTTTCTTGAAGGAAGTTTTTAGTGAAATAGTGTTGCAAAAGGAGTCACCGTCACTGAATTGAATTTCTTTTCCATTGTCAGACTGTGTGATTTTGAGCATGTCCTTGGTGTTGGGACATAGGAGTAATTAAGGGCTAGAGTAAGTCCTGCATGTCATCTGAGTTTATTTACTTACTGACTTTTCAGTCAAATTGTTGAGTGATTTCTGTGTGTGAGGTGTGGTGTTTTGTTTCTGGGAACATGGTTATAAGTCTGTAGATCTCTTGTTTCCACTCAAGGAACTGTTGTCCAGAAGAGAAGACAGATGGTAAGTGAGTGCAGATGTATCCAATGTTGTGAAGAAGTGCAAAGCATTATTGGTACTAATGATATAGGCCAGGAATTTACAAACTTTCTTTATAACAAGACAAAATAAATGTCACTGCCTACAGGCAAAATAGATTCTTAAGTATTGTAGGCCAAGTCAATGGTGGGCCTGTTTCTCATCTTAGGCTAGGAACAGGTTATATTCATAATGTAGTCAACTGCTTGGTATTAGACCTTTCTCTGTAAACTTTTAATGGTAACCATCTTCATGTATGATGTGTGGAACTTTTCTGCCTGACCACTTCCACAATTATCTTTCATTTTCTTCATGTCTTCGTATCATATCCCTATGGAATTCAAAAGCGTGCATGGAGATGCATATATTCATGTGTGCTATTTTTGACATTTTAATTTGACTGCCTGTTTGTATCCATAAGAAAGAATTTAATGATTTCATTGGCTTTCACAAAGTATTCTGGTGACTGTATGGGTGGGTAACTGTAATTGTGAAGATTCGATAGCAGCAGGTGGGTGAATCCTCCAGTATGTTTTGCTGTATCTACAGAGGAGCGGGAGAAAAACACAGAAAGCAGATAGTGCGGGAACAGATTCAGGAAGAAAAGAAGCTAAATAAAGGACCTATGCACGAAAGAATACTATTAGTAAGTGTGCGGTTTTGGCAATTCACTGTCTCACAGGTTAAAGAAAATCTCCTTGTACTTAATAGGCCAGGGAGACACAGTGTCCTCTATGAACACACTAAGCTATTTAAAGAAACTCTGAAAGAAGAGTCCAATTCAATTAGAAAAAAGGAACATGCATTACTTTTTAAAACTCATAATATGAAAGACATCACAAAATACAAAAGTCAGGGTTTTTAAAAATGACATTTAAAGTGCATGAGACATTTAAAATCACTGTGAATTTTATTCATTCTATTTTAATTCTATCCTAAGGTAGCAATTCAGTGTTCGTATAGACAGTTTTAAATATTTTTGCAGTTATATTAGAAACTAGAAAAGGACAAAATTTCATATCCAATTATTTTCATCTTATCAACTATTTTTCTCTTCTTTCTCTTTCTCATTTTTTCTCAGTTTCTCTATAACCATCTCAGTGCATGCTTTTTCTGACTTTATTTTATTTAAACTGGCAAAAAGCTATGGCAGAAGAAAATCCCAAAGATACAATCAAGGAATTGTCAATACTAGTCATGTGACTTAAGCCACAAATCACTTTGAATTAAGCATCACCCTTTATAGGGATATGAAATTTCCAATGCTTTTTATTTGTTATCTGCCAATGTGGATTAAAACATTCCTTCTCAAGAGATTTTTCAGAAGCGAATGAATCCTCCCTATCAGGGTATAGGGAGGCTGCCTGCCCAAAGACAGCCAAATAAAACTGATGACATCTCTGAGTCATATTCTTTCCTAAAATGTGAGTCCATTTCATTACAATATCTGTATGATTCCAAATACATCTTACAGGAACAATTGACTGACGGATGTCTATGTGTGTTGACCATAAGTCAGTGTTCTCAGTATCTATTAAGTCATTTAACTCCTACATAAGCACAGTGAAGCAAATACTGATTTTTGGTAATAGATGCAAATATAAGGGAAGTTTAGAAATATGTCAGGTTTTGCTAGCTGGCTGTATTTATTTAACAAAGAATCTTTCCTTGGCACTCTTATAACTAATAATCATAAGCAATATTTATGTTATAGGCAATAGTTTCTTTACTCACCTGCAGTATCTTCTTGCATTTTCCCAAATTTCTCTGTGATGTAAATAATTCATTATCCTCATGTGGAGAAGAACTTCTAAAGGCATTAAATAGGTTAAATAAGAGGGCCAAATTTGCACTTAGGCTCGAAACTTTGAACTTCAAACATCATTGAATTTTTCAAATTTTTAGACATGTATTTTTTATAATTTCTATTTTTCCCTAAACCATGAATTCTAATAATACACAAGATTGTATGTGTTTTTCCCACTGCTGCCTCTCCAGAGCTCAAGATAATACGTAACACCCAGAAAGAAAGCAGTACATAAATATTCGTTGGACAAATGAATGGTGTGTTACAGGAATGATGTTATGTAGCAGTGGTGCTATGGAGACTCTCGTAATAATCCATAAATTGATACTGAGGCTTTCTGCCACACAGGTAGTGGTGTGCCTGCTGTGAGAGGGTGTGTCTGCCTGTTTTCTATTTCCCCCTACCAAGGCTAAGGCATGTTTATCCAAAAACTAACCTATGTTAGAAGTGCTTGCTTCAAGGATAGCTGTATACCTGCTGTGTTAATGACTGATAAGCTCTTTTTCTAAGACCTTCCTATTTTTCTGTTTTTATTTTTCTGTACATGCATCCCAAATTCGCTAACACATTAGACATAGGATTTGGGGGATCAGTGACCGTCTACACCATGGTTGGCCTCTTTTTCCTTCCTTCTTACTCTTGCCCTATGCCTTCCTCAGAGTTTTTATCCCTTTCCTAGCAATCCATTGACCCCTTTTCTACCCTGTCTGCCATGTTGGTGCCTTTTTATGCCGCATTTTTGTGAATTTCATAAGAGGGACACATATTATGCAGTCATAAAGAAAGACAGATATGAATCATTTGAAAGAAAATGGGGCCACCTTGTTAATAATTCTGGGTGACAAACACCTCCTCCTTTGTGGAATTTATCTAATGTATATCTTTGCCTAAAGTTTTGTCCTGTGTGTAAAACCACTGATCCCGAAGAGTGCACCCTGCCTTAGAATTTTGCTTATTATCACAACCCATATGCTCTGTGACTTCAATCAAGTTCCACTTTTAGAAATTCTTCGTGAATGTTTCACTGTAAGTGTCCCCCCCCCCCCCCCCCCCCCCCCCCCCCCCCCCCCCCCCCCCCCCCCCCGCTCCTTACCCCCACCTCCCACCCTGGCTCACAGTGCCCTTTATTTTCCACAACAAATACTGAATACGAGAAGAGACCTCTGCTCTCGGCTTAACAGCCAACTCTCCCCCTCCTTCAGGGGACGAATCTGTGTAGTCACCTGCAGATTCCCAGGTCTTTGAGACTTAAGGTCAAGTCGTTGTCCAGGAATTCAGCACAGTGTCAAAGACCACGTTTGTATCCTGCATTTCTACCGCTGTTACAAGAGCTAATCCCTTTGTTCCTGGCAGTAGCAGACAGAATCTTGGAGTCTTTCATTGACCTAATGATGGCAGCTGCTACCATGAGGGCTGCCTTTGTCCCAGCTACACCCTGGCTATAGGCATCTACCTTCATTTTCTGTATGAGCCCCTAACACACAACTCCCAACTCAGCTTTTGTCTCCATGGAATTCTTCCTTCCTTAAAGAGAAATAGAAGCCATTCTTAGGCTTAGTGTTTTCCTTTTGGTGATTTTATGTTGTGATTTAAATCAGAAATGTCTCAAAAAATCTCATGTGTTCACAGGTGTAGATTTGGGAGGGTGATTGGATCATGGAACACTGTACTCAATTGTGGATTAATCCCTGAGCTGGCTGTGCTGTTGGTAGGTGGGGCCGTGAGGCAGCCGGCCAACCAGACTGTGCATTTGGAGGGTAGCGATAACTCTTTGGCTGTTTCTACTGGTGCCATTGGTTGAATAGTTTTCTTCTGCCAGCCTTTTGCACCATGGTACTGCCATGACACATTATTGGACAGAAAGCCCTCTGTAATCATGAACCAAAATAAATCTCTCCTCTTTTAAATTTTGTGTGTCAGATATTCTGTTCCAGCTACCCAAACATGACTAATAAATTATTAAACTCTTCTTTTTTTCTCAGAATATTTAAATTTGTACCAATAGTCATAAGTAATATTACTTTACCATAAGTTGATCACATATCAGATGCTGTCATCAAAATACATAAGCTGTTTAATTTCCACATGAAACACATAACATGGTTTCCTCCAACTTTTAGGAATAGACAGATACAAAGAAATGTGAAGCAGGATGTCAAAATCCAGCACTCTGCATATAGAGTGTGCACTCTGTTCCTATGCCATCAGTTAGAAGTGGAGCCTCCTGTGCTGTCACACTCAGATTTTGCTGTGTGAATCCTGTCTTGCCCCACCTTTCCCATTGGACGTCAGTCCATAGCAGGTTATGTGCCTGGGGCCTCTCGTCAGTGTTCCTGTTGCTCATCCGGAGCCATGGCAAACTTGCAGTAACCTTGTAGCCAGTGAGTTTCTAATCTGTAGCCTTCTTTCTATATGACTTTATTAAAACTGAAATTGACATATTAAAGCCTTGGGTTTCTTAACTGAAGCTCTTCATAGTATGATTTGTATTTGTCCTTGTAAACATTAACTTTCTGTCTACATGGCATACACACACACACACACACACACACTCTCATGCACACACACACAAAATGTATACATGTAGGTTTTGTGTTTATTATAATTTATTTTATATTTCTGATGTTTCCTCTGTATGGCGACTTTTGGGACATCCAGTTTTTATGTGTAATAAAAAGACCTACATCTGCGTGGCACTTACAGACACACTGGGCCCAGCACTTTTACATGCGTTTTCCAGGTGAGCGTCATTATAACTGCATCATATACATTTACTCTCAATTTCACCAGCGAATCACTTGAGGACTGTACAGGTGACTAATAAGAGCCTGAATCAGTACCTAGCAATTCTAGATATCATCCCCAAGCTTCTGTTTGGGATCTAGGTGCCGTCTACATTGATTTTTAATCATATTTTCTTTTTTAAAATGCCCCCACTTCCGTGAAAATGAAGAGCCGGATAGGCTATTTCCTCAAGATCCCAAGGCAAATGCTGGAATTTAGAGGTCTTTTGCCTTTCAGTTGGTTGCTTTCAGTATGATACGTGCTGCTTCTCCTATGTGGACATTTTATACGTGCATATTAAACAGAAATTGGAAGAAAATGTTTTTTATGTGAACTTTATTTTGAGTTTTAATAGTTTCTATTCCTGTCCTCAAGTGGCCTTTTAAAAAATTCTGGCTGCTGAGGTTATTACATTAAAGGATTATTGCAAGAACAACAAATTAAATTGCAGAAAGCACAGGAAATGAAAGGTATTCCCTTTGAAGTTCTTACTGAGATGCTGGGAGGGTAATCTAAATAGAGAAGCCGTTGAAATCTGAGACCAAGTTTGCAAGTGACAATTCAGTAAATATGATGCTCTGTTAAACAATATGTGATCATTTGAACAGATGATGTTTAATAAGCCACTCTTCTGTAAGTCGCTGCAATGAAAATAATTCTTCCTGCAACTTACAGCCAGGCTGCTCAGTCTTAGCAAATAAGATGATTATTTTTGAAGTATACTTGGTTTGAAAACATGGAGTATAATATTTAAACTGGACCTCAAATGAAGGGGACCAGGAAGTACTCCTCTGCGTATGCACGTTCTTGTCATAATAACCTGTATTTGTTTTGCTTTTCTCTTATGATCTAAAGTAGTATAAAAACAGCTGTGTATAGATCTATTTTTCCCATTTGGTATGTCCTTGTATTACTCAGGAGTTTTTTTTAAAAAAGTGTGTTCTAATGGCAAAACACATAATCTCACTAGTTCATAGCATAGAAGATTAATTCTTGCTTACATAAAGCTTGATGTATCTTGTGTACCCTTCCCATTATCTAGTTATACTACTATGTGAATATTTACACACACACACACACACACACACACACACACACACACACACACACACACAACCTTCCGAGAAAACTGCCAGAGCAGAAATGAAAACACACTCACACACACACACACCATTTCAGCCCTTGCATGATGCATGTCAATTTTTATCGCAGACCATTGACTAGAAATACTTACATGTCCCATGTAAGAGCAACTGAGGAATGTCAAGGTGTAATATTTTTGGTTCAAGGATAGCCCAAGAAACACATCTGTAAAATCTGAAGATATTCGCCCCTGCATTTCTGGGGTGGGTACAGATGGTGGCTACCTTTTGGTTTCATAGGGCTTCATCCCAGACTCACAGGAATAGAGACACTGTGGTTCAGAAAATAGCCCACATCATTCATCCCTTCAAACTACTAATATAGATAGTCTTGGAAAGAGGAAAGAAACATTTTCTTTTTTTCTTCAGTATCTTAGGAGAGATATCTCTGTCATAGTGCTTCAAAAAGCTCATAAAATTTGACCAAAACTGTTTCTAAAACATGGAAGTAAATGATGAGATTTTAACCTGCAAAGCTCAAAGAAGCTTCTAGAAACTGTCAAAAATATTGATGTGAAGTATTCAGGAAAAGGCTTTTTAAGAGGCCTTTGGACTAACTAACTAACTAAAACTTCAGTGTGCATTTGGGTAGATGCATTTTTATGGAAGAGGCTTTATCTTTAAAAGATAAAGTACTACTAATCTTATTTTAAAAAAATAAAAATTCTCCTGTCTGAAGAGATTCAGAGACATTCCTGAGGTTAAGAAATTATTCAGAGACAAACTCAATTCTAGGATTCTGTTCTTCTAATTCTTACTGTTATAAGTTGAATTATGTCTTCTCAAGAAATGTCATTGAAGCCCTAATCCTGTATACTTATGAATATAATCTTAAATAGGGTAGGGTCTTTGCAAATTGAATTATTAAGTTCCTATCATTAGGCCCTAATCCAACATAACTCGTGTCTTTGTAAGAATAGTGGTGTGGAAACTTTATGACACACAGGAAGACAACCATGTGAAGATAAAGATAAATATTGGAATGAAGTAGCTATAAGACTCAACCACACACCAGGCTTGAGTCCACTTGTGTCACGCTAGCTCTGCAGGAGCTTCTCACTTTCAAATCTAAACTGACCAGACCTCTGGGGCTCTGGGTCCTCCTCTAGCTGCCTAGGCTCTGGGTAAAATCAAATAAAGTCACAGGCAATTAATGTTTCTTGAGGGAGAATTGGACTAAAAGAAGACACAAATTATAAGGAGATAGATAGCCCATAATGTATTTTTCCCCTTGTCATTTAAAGATTGTTCTGAGTTACACAAGTTCTACAATTATTTTTTCTGAGCTATTGCATGTAACCAAAAGCACAAGAACATTTTTGAGAAGATATAATTGGCTTATCTGCACAATGTTATTTATGATTTATCTTATTTTATGAATTGAATTAAATTTGTATGTTAAAGTTCTAACTTTTTAACATACCTCTCTCTCTCTCTCTCTCTCTCTCTCTCTCTCTCTCTCTCTCTCTGCATCTCTCTCTCTCTCTTTGGTTGAGGGGGGGACAAGATCTCTCTCTAGTCATGAACTCAGTATGTAGCCCAGGCTGGCATTGAAATCACAGCAATCCTCCTGCCTCAGCCTCCCAAGTGCTGGGATTCTAGGTGTATACCCCTATGCCTAGCCTCTAAACCCTAGCATCTCAAAACGTGGCATTATTTGAAAAAGGAGGGATTTCAGATATAATTAGTTAAAATCAGTTAATAGTCAAGTAAGTGTATGCATAATCTTACTGGTGTCCTTATTGAAAAAAAAAACACACATGCAGGCAACACATACACATACACACAGAAAATATCATGGGGAAATGAAGTTAGAGATTGAGGTGATATATCCATACCTCAAGAAATGCAAAAGATTGTCAGAAATCCACTGGAAGTTGGGAAGAGTTGTGGAACAGAGTCTGTGTCAGAGTTCTCTGAAGAAACCACTTTTTCCAACATTCAGTTTTCTACTTTTACACCTTCAGAACTGAGATAATAAATTTATATACTTGATCTACTCATTTCTACAGCTTTGTTTCAATGTCACTTGCAAAAAGATAGACCTACTTGACTTCTCATTCATCTTTCATTATTATTCTTATTTAATTGTGTCTACTTCACTCTCTATCCCCTAATAATGTGTCTAAGGCCTCATTTTTCCAGAAAGTTAAATTAAATAACATTTACATCTACTGCAATTTTTAAAATATAATGTGTGGTTATTGCTCAGCCGTGCCCTGGCTGATCCAGAAAAAAATTATGACATGTTTGGGTTTTCTGGAAAAGGGTGCAATTTTTAGCAAGATCAGACTAATTTATAAAGCCATTAGGAATATGCCTAGACAAAACGTTGCATGTTGTGCAGATCTGTTATGACAGGTTTCAGAAAAGTCATAGTCACATAAGCTTTTGGAACTTCAAATACACCTTTGACTATAGGGGACACCATCGTAGCTTTGTGGTTTTCTGAAAACCAAGAGTTCACACTGAGAGTTGTCTATACATAATTCTGAATTCTAACACAAGGATTATTGTCAGACAAAGAGGAAGTTATATTATAAATGGGAAACTCGGGCATTTGTAAACAGGGCCCCATGTTGGTAATTCAAAGTAATTACTGTTTATGACTGTAGGAGTCTGGAATATATGTGATGAATTATATTAACTGGGAACGGATTGATACTGGAGGGTAAGGAAAGATAATTTCTCCGGCTAAGTATACATAGCCAGTAGCTCAAACTGTTCCCCAGACCAAGCTATTATCTCCCTCAGAAGGCATTTATTAAGTGCTTATTTGTACATCACAATATGCACAATATGCTAAATGAGAAACTATCTAAGACTTAAAATCTACACTCTTGACCTGTATAATACATGCAGATTTTGAGAAAAGAGCAAACAAACTTCATCTGTGATTTTAAGCTCCAAACAAATCAACTTTTATACTTAATAATAATACCTTTTTAGAGAACACATGCATTGAGATTTTATATTTGCTGTTCAGATATTTTTTGAAATATCTCCATAATTGGAGATCACATAAGCTTATCTATGTGCCTGATGAAAATATGGAATTGGATCAAACTCTTTGATTTTTATTTTTAAAATATACTCATTCCTCTATGTAAATTGCTGTGTAATAACACAAACTGGAACTTCGTAATGCAGAAAGCAAGTCGGTATTGTCTCCGTTGTATCCAGAAGGATTTCTAAAAGCTTGGATGAGAAAAACTACATAAAACTAAAATCTGTTGAGTGAGAAAGCTTTCTGTGAAGATTGATTTTAATCGTCAATTTGGGTGAATTGAGAAATACCTAGGAACTTAGTAAAGCACACTTAATTGAATCATGAGAGCTCAACTCTCTCAGTGGGTTAATGCACTGATGGGTTCTCAATTTGACGGCATTATTGAGAAGTGATGGAAGATGAGGCGAGACCTATTTGAAGGAAGTGGGTCGTGAAGACGTGACCAACCTTGTGGACTCCCTTCCCTGGCCCTGCCCTTTGCCCTTTCCCTCCCTCTCTGCTTGCTTGCTGCCATGTCATATGTGGGCAGTGTTCCTCAGTCACATCCTCCAGCCTTAATGTTTCTGTCTTGGAGCCAATCAATAGTGAATTGAAACTTCCCTTTTTTCTTAGTCAGTTTTCTCACAGACTTGGTTACAATGTTGAGAAACTGATATTTGCTGGTTTCGCTATCCGTATTAGCTTTTCTGTCACTGCAGTAAAATACTTGAAACCTCCACCTTCAAGGATGAGAGATTTGTTTCTGTTCAGTTTCTGAGGTCTCAGGCACGCCTCGCTGGCTACCTCCAAAGCAGAGGAGTGCTATTCCACCCTAGGCATCCAGGAAGCAGAGAGAAAAGGGGAGACTCTGAGGCAAGAATATACCATATTAGGTCGTGCCCCAGGGGCTCATCCTTGCAACCTGGCCCCACCTCCTAACAGTGAATCATCGGTGAATTGATACACTAATGAGTATAGTGCTGTCGTGATCCACTCACTTCCAAATATATGAGATCGACGGGGGCATTTAGACTTCAACTGTTACACCGGCTTATAATACTCAACAGCCACAATTTAAAGGGGAAGAGATTTAATTAAGTTCCATTTTCAGGGAAGTCAGTCAGTGGTTGGCTGGCTCAAGGTAGAAACATAGGGCGGGAGGGTGTGGGGCAGCCAGAGCGCTCAGTTCCTTCAGGGGCAAGAAGCAGAGGAAAGCAGGGGAACAGTCCACGGTGTCGGTGCATTCCTGTAGGCCAGCGCTACAGAAGGCTACGGCAGGAGGGTTGCAGATTTAATGCAGCTTGGACAACTTATCAGCTTACTAATACCTAACCTCAAAATAAAATATATAGAGAGACAGAAACATAAAAGGATTAGTGACTTTGTTCAGTGTGGAGGCCCTGAGTTCAATCTCTAGTGCCATAAAAACAAAAGCAAAATTCTGCAGAACAGCACCAAACACCAGAGAGGAAGGAGCAAGGGAACCCCTTCAACCCCAAGGTCATGTCTCTATAACCCACCCAGATGCACCCAGAAGTTGATTCACAAATTCCCCGAGCGGGTCCCCAAGCCATTCAAGTTGACCTAATCAAGTTTAATTGTCACACTAAGAATATGTGCTCACACTGTTCTCACAAGAGAAGACGCTTAAATTGTTGACTGTATGTTATATTCCGAATTCCCTGCTAAGCACTTGCCTGCAAAGATACTTTCCTTCACCTTAAAATGAGGAACAGTGACATTTATTTGTTTATTGTGGTTGATAGAATTAAGTAATAGTGTGTGCAAACAACGGGGCACCCTCTGGCAAGAGAACACATCCTCAGTTTCTGTTACCTTTTTTCTTCCCCGTAGTACGTTCAGTATCTGCTGACCATGATTTGTAATCATTTTCCATGTCCCAATTTAAAATTAAATGCAGAAAAACTTTTCCGAGACATTTAGGTACTGTTTCCAGTTAACAATATTATAGGAAAAATTACTCAAATACAGTTATCTTTTTGTTTACCAACCTCCTGCTAGTATTATTGAATAGAAATGTCATGCCAACCACAATGTAGGTCCTTAAAATCTTGCACTATTGAACTACCTCGTAGATCTTGATAGATTTCAGTTTTATCATTTGCAACTCATGTTACTCAGATTCAAATTTTTGTCTTCAAATTGCATCATTCCTATAGATAGCTGAAGAACTTTTGGTATTTTCCTACAAACATAGATTCTTATCACCTTGTGCTTTTATTTTTCCAATAATAAGGACTGAGCCAAGGGCTTTCACAGTAAGTTAGGTCCTCAGTTATTATTACGTTTTTTTTGAAACATGATCTCACTGCATTTCCCAGGCTGGGCATGAACTTACAATCCCCTGCTTCAGCCTCCAAGCCCTCTGTGTGTGCTACCCTATTTGACTCACCTTGTGCTTTGATTATGAGAAATTTAGGAGACTGCATTCAAATCATCCATAACAGTCATGGCTCTTACACGAGTCTGAGTCACAGGTTGGCAAACTTTTTTTTTTTTTTTGTAAAATTCCAGAAAGTAGATATTGTAGTTTTGCGAAGTGTCACAACTACTCAGATTGACCACTGTGCCCCAAAAGCAGCCTAATACAATATGGGAATTACGGAGGTTGGCTTTTCTTTACAAAAGGAAATGGCAGGTTAGGTCTGCCTGTCGGTAGCAATTTGCCAATCTATAATTAGGGCCTTTTGATGATGCCACTCAGATTTTACATTTATTATCTGTAGCACCTGACTCAGTGCCTGGTATAGATGCTTCACACAAGAACATTACTCAAACTGGGAGTATAGTAGCCCCTCCAAACAAATCACATGCCAGATAGTTATTTTTTTTAACTCTTGTTTTTATCTAAAGTACAATCAGACTGTTGTTAATAGTTGTTAAGCTTTTTAATTTTGAGCCCGGCAGGTGCACCTCACTGGAGGGCCAGAGCTAGCAGTACATACTAACTTGCCAGGTGACAATCTAAACAGAGAACCACACATGCTATGTGAGCATCTAAGGCTTCTTGCTAATTTTCCCAGTGAGCCCATTGTTCACTTGTCTGTCTTCTCTCCTTGAAAACAGCCACAGGGCCATCTGTGACCTGTTTATTGAAAGCTGTGTAACTAAGTACAGTAATAGAATTTTTCAATCAATACCCCATTGTAGCAGAAGCCAGTGGAGAAATTTCAGGGCAGCTGTAACATGCTGAGATAACTTGGTGTCACTAAGAAATCGGGCAGCAGAGAGTAGTATTAATTGAGTTCCATCAATCACACATGTGGGCGCTGGTTCTGAAATTTGATGTAGAAATGTACCACTTAGTGTGTGTTTGGTTGTGTAAACCCAGGTGGTAAACACATCTGATCTCAGCTGAATGTAGTTCAGTCATAACAGTTTTCCACTGTTTCTTTGTTGAAAATCTCAACAATCTCCATTATGCTTGAGACATCAAGTGCGGGTATCTGCTGGCATCTAACGGTGATACTGGAGGGGTTGGTATGAATCAGATTTAAAAGTCCAAAAGACAAAATTCAAATTCCAGCCATTCTCCCCTGCTAGGTATTTATGTGAAAGTCAGATAACTGCCAGAGTACCAGCTTTCCTGTCTGTATATAGGGATAATGCCTGTCGGCCTCAAAACAGTGTTTCCATACACTTCAAGTCAATTTTTGGTTGAGAAAATGCTGTGCAGTGATAGTTATTGTTTTATGAACACTTCAATTATTCTGCTTCTCGAGGGAATGATGTGTCAATCCTAAGAGAATTTTTGTTATAATTTAATCTATTAAGTGCCAGAAATTCAACAATTTTATAGAACTGTTTCTCAAAGAATGCACAATGAACTAACTGCTTTGTTAAACTAAATAGCCGATACTAATTCACCCACTTGTATGCAGGGCTAACACTTGGATGCATTTCTGTTACGAGCATTGTGGCTGTAGTTACCGCTGCCTGTGGACCTTTCTCACCTTTGATTGAACTCTGGCCTCAGAAGTAACCTGCCTTCTGGAAAAATTATAATGAGCCACTTTGTTAATTTGAGTGAGTTGCATCTTTCTCAAAAGGATATTGTAGACTTGGTGAATGACTAAAATAGTTCTGTCATTCAAAGGGACACTCAGTTCTTGAACTAGAATCTCTTCCTAGAAAGAAGAAAAGTGAGATCCTAAAGATTTAGTGACTTGCTCAAGATCACCTAGAAAGTGAGTATCAAAGCTCACGCCTAACTTCTGATGGCCTGCCAACAGTAACTGTACGAGCAAGTAGAAGGAAAGTGAGGCACCTATGGTTCCATCATGACGTTGTCTAAGCAACCCAGTATACTCACAATGGTATCAAGGAAAAAAAAAAATTCTCTTGAGTCGAAATGACTTAAATGCTAAATGTGTCTATTCTTAGAACAGGCATGCAATCAGCTTTTCCAAAGTAAATAGTATTCCAGAGAGAGAGAGAGAGAGAGAGAGAGAGAGAGAGAGAGAGAGAGAGAGAGAAGGGGGGATATTGCTGTTAAGGAACAATGCTTGAAGAACAGACAACAATCAGAAAATATTCACGACACACACTAATGAGCCCATACCCAGCTTCACTTCAATGAAATATCTTGTACTTCAGTACATTTAATGACAACAAAAACTTCTAGGTGGTATAGGCCTGTGATACCAGCAGTCAGAGAGGCTGAAGCATAAGGATTAGCAATTTGAATCTAATCTGGACAATTTAGCAACTTTTCAAGATCTTGTCTCAAAATAAAAATTAAAAAAGGGCGAAAGATGTAGCTCAGTGCAGTGCCCTGGGTTCAGTCCCTAGGATCACAAAATGACAACAACAACAACAACAACAACAAACTCTTCTATTTAATATCCTTACTCTGTACACAAGCCATTTGGTATGAGGATAATCTTAGTGTAAGTTGATTTACGTTTCATTTCTTATAACATGGAATACAATAAGAATCAACTCTGAATCTAGTTTCGAGGGTTATATGACTCATTCCTGGAAAGTGCTTAGCGCAGCTTTTGCAGAAAGCTAAGTGCTCTCTAAGTGTTAGCCATGCTGTTTCTGCTACTGCCGAGGTTGCTGACACGATGATGGAGAGAGGAGTGCTGTGAAGAGAGACAGCGGCACAAAGGCATGGGGAGTGGCATTATTGGTACTGAAGACGTTACAGGTCACAGAGGTGCATCCGAAGAGATGGCATAGAAGTGGAGATGTGGGTGAATTGAGACAGTGAGCCACATGAACAAGTGGGGGATGGGAATTCCAGGCAAAGGGATCAGCGTGTGTAGAGGCTCTCTGGTCAAAAGGAGCCTGGCTTACCTGAGAAATGAAATCCTAAGGAGACATTTACTAGAGGTGGAGTTTCCACTATGACTTTTAGTTTTAACTTTTAGCAGAATTAGAAATGTAATATTAAATTTGAGACATTATTGTTAAAAAGTATTCTACCCATTTAGAGTTTGGACTTTGGACCAATGCAGAGTCCTGAGAGTAGAGAGGAAATTAACTCCCAAGTGCTTTAGTGTGACAGGGGTATGTGGAACCAGTGGACCAAGTCATGTACAGAAGAAGCGTTCATGTTTGATAGGAAGTAACTAGTTGACAATCTTAACAGCTGCAACGGGAATGGACGAGAAGGCCAAAGCCAAGACAGACAGGGCCAGCAAGAAATGGTACAGCAAAGTGTGTCATAATGACATTGTGGCTGTGGCTGAATATTGAGCCAGGTGTGTCATCATGACTCACTGTGGCTGTGCATTGCAGAGAGGCAAGGAGGAATGCTGTTGTACAGCCTGCATTGAAATATCTCCTAGAATTTCTATTTTTCAGATGAAGATTGTTTGCCTTACCTGGAATTAGAAATAACATTAGAAATTGGAAACAGGATCAAGCTATTTCCCAAACTTTGGTTCTATTTCTTCACAATGATGAAGATTTTGGATCTAGGATGAAATATGTAGTACAGCCCAAACAGTCACTCCATCTCTCTTTTCATTTAGTTGTTCCTTTGTACAATGTATATCAGGCTTTGTGCTGGACACTAGGAGAAACATAGAAATGTAAATTTCAGAGATTTTACTCTTCTGTGAGCATGGAAAGTGATAGTTTTATGTAAGCTAATGTCATAGGTACATTTTCATTGCTGGGACAGAGTACCCAACATTCAAAAATTAAAGGAGGAAAGGTTTATTTTGGCCCACAGTTTCAGAAGATCTGAATCTATTCATAGGTGGCAGTGATGGAAGCACATGGCAGAATCCAAGCCAGGAGCAGAGCTTCGAAAGCATCACAGCATATAACCTTCCAGATTGTGTGCCAGTGATATGCCCCTTCTGACCAGGCCCAACCTGTTAACAGTACATGAATTCCATAGAAAGTTTATGATATCCAGATACACATGGCTTCTCAGGGATATTCCAGATCCAAACCACAACATCCTGAGAGGCCTGGAATGTAGATGATCTGTGGAGGAAGACCACAGGCTGTGAGTAGAGCCAGCCCTAAGGGTAAGCCAGGGGGGATTGCAGCTAGAAACAATGCCATAGGGCTGGGGCCACTGAACCCCTTTGGAGCTCACGATCTACCACAGGTTACCCAAGTGCTGGACATAGAGCTACACGATTTAACAAAACTGCGGAACTTAACACCTGATCTGTTGGATTTAGACCTTGTTTTGGTCTGATTGTTTTCTACCCAGGTCCCTATGTGATCGTGTCCTGTATTACAAAACTGGCTAAAACTGGCCCTTAAAAGACTCATGTTCACCTTTTCATGAAAAATACATTTAGTCCATCCCTATAAGATGCCAAAGTCTTTAAGATACTAGCTTTGCTAAAAATTCCAAGTCTGAAGTCTCCCCTGAGACCCAAGAAAACTTTTACTTGTGAACTACTACATAAATCAAAGAAAAGTGAGATACTTTCAAAATATAGTGCCACAGGGCACGAGCTCCCATTCCAGATGGGAGGAAGAAGAGGATAGAAAGCAAGTGGACCTAATTAAGATCTAAACTTAGCAGAGCAAGAATCAAATCCTGTAGTTCTGTTAAGTCTTGTAGTTCTGTGTGTAGCACGTGGGATAAACAGTGGCAAGATATGTGCCCCCAGAAGGTTAGGTGGCCCCATCCTTAGGGCACTACCTCCACCTGCAACCCCCATGGCTTCTCTTTTGTGCTGGCTCTGCTCAGTCTGTGCCCTTCCCCTCCTGCAAATTCTTGCCATCTCCAAATTTCCAGGATCTCTGCTGAAAATCTGGCTTGCTTTCTACAAGTTTATGCACAGCCTTCCCAGAGGAAAACCCCATGGTCTCTAAAGCCTTCTTCTGAAATCTGGGTGGAAGCCTCCATGGTCTGCAAGTCTTAGATTCTACATGCTTGTGAAATCAGCACCATGTGGATGAAAACAAGGGCTAGTACTGGCTTGAGCTGTTGTCTGGCTTCCTTGGTCCTTAGCATTATCAGCCTCTGGTGCTTAGATGACTGAACTCCTTGGTGATTTTCCTTAACAAGTTGTCCTGCAGGATGCCTGGGGGCTGTCTTTTCAAAGCCAAGTCTTTTGTTTTTGTACATTTGAGCAAGGAAAGGATGGAGTTTCATTGATTCCTGAGATGCCCTCAAGGTGTCTTTCCCGTAGTCCTGATTCCAAACACTTTGCTTCTTTTTAATGTTAATCTCTTCTGCAGCCATGTCCTCTTTTGCCTCACCTTTGAATTCGCTCTCTATCTGGCAAAACTGAAGTATTTTTATATCTTTTTCCTCTCATTTTTTTTCTTGATTTTTCAGCGTGGAGCTAGCTCAAAGCCACATGTCATTAGATTGCCTTGAAAATTTCTCTGACAAACACCAAAAAACAAAAAATAACAATGGGGCTGGGGCTGGAGGAATGTCTCAGTGGTTAAAGCGCTTGCTCAAGCACTAAGCCAAGCGCTAAGTACCCATACCCGAGTTCGATTCCCCAGCACCACATAAGCTGGGTGTGGTGGCGCACGCCTGTAATCCCAGCACTTGGCAGGCTGAGACAGGAGGATTGCCATGAGTCCAAGGCCAATCTGGGCTCTGAAGTGAATTCAGGACCAGCCTGAACCACAGAGCAAGACCCTGTCTCAAAAAAAAAAAAGAAAGAAAGAAAGAAAGAAAGAAGAGAAAAGAAATTTTCATTGACTGATTAATTAGTCCACTACACTTAATCTCAGTTTCAGACATAGTGTCAGGACAGGGGCAAAATGGTGACATATTTATTTCCAAAGCACGGCATACATGATTTGTAGACCAGTTGTCAATAGGGTCATCCTTCCCATATGAAACTTCTTCAGCATGGACTTCCCAATTTGTACTCTGGTCAGCATTCTGGTTTTCTGAACTCTGAGCAAAATCTTCCAACAAGCTCAGCTCATAGTATTCTTAGGATTCTCTAGCTGGCATTGCCAAACCTTTTTAAACTCTTCCTGTGAACAAGTTTCATAGGTGTCTAAGACATATATTCAGATAAAGTCACAGCAAAGATCCCACCTCTCTAGTATCTGTCTTAGTTATGTTGTTGTAGGGACAGAATACCTGACTTCGATCACTTAAGGGGGGAACAGTTTGTTTTAGTGCACAGTTTCAGAAGGTAACAGTACATTTGTAGGTTCTGGCAGCAATGGAAGCACATGGTGGAGGTGTGGAGGCAGCTAGCTTCTCATGGCATTGCAAACAGGAAGCCTAGCCCTAGAGGAAGGGAGGAAGTAGCATATATCCTTTCAGGTCCTGTCCCAGTGGTCTGCCTCTTTCTTATTAAGCCTCAGTGTTGTGTCCCTTCCAGGTTAAAGATGCTAATCCCCCACTTTCCCATAATCCACTCCTCCAGACCAGTCTCTCATCCCCTAACAGCACATGGTTCCATAAGATAACCCCTAACATCCAAACACATGAGACTCTTGGGGGATAGTCCAGATTCAAACCACAATAGTCTCAGTCTATTCATGGGTATCTGGCAATGGTGGAAGCCTGTGGTGAAGGCCTAGTCAGAAACTGTTTGCAGCATCATAACAGGAAGCAGAGTGAGATAGGACTACTGGAATTATGGTATATATCCTTTCCCGTCAAGTGCTAGTGATCCACCTCTTCTGACCAGGTCCTACCTCTGAACAACCCACGGAATCTGTAGATAAATTCCCAACATGTAAATACATATGTGAGACTTTGGAAGAACATTACAGATCCAAACCAAAACAGCAAATTTATTTCAATAACATGTAGCATTTCCACCACTCGAGTATCATGTAAGCAATTGGTTGTCTTCAAGTGTCTTTTCCTTATGTAGAAAGTCATACACATACCTTGTAGTATTTACAAGAAGAACAAAAAGAGATAAATAGTGTTAAATGTCTACACCTGTAGGTGGTCAGTTTTTTTTTTTTTTAAGGGTTGCAATAACAGCAAAGGGTTAAGGTAGCTGGGAGGATAAAATGAGTTTTTTTTCATTTTTTCCTCATCTGATCCTGGAAAAATCTCTATGAAAGAACTAGGTCTCAAAGGATGAGTTGATGTATGGGGAAAGGAGTTATAGGGCAAAGAGTCATAGGAAAGGCCATACAGTGTTCTAGAAGAACATTTTTTTATGGTGTAATTGAGAAATACTGAGTATAACTAAGAACATCGAGTGTGGGTCGGGTTATAAATTCTTCATGCCTCATGACTAGGTTGACTTCATTACATAATGATGAAGAGGCTCCAAAGTTAATTGGGCCACAGGATAAGATACTTGAAAATACTATGTGTCTAAACAAGCAGCCATGAGATGGAGGACAAAAGGACACTGCATGAACATGTCAATGGAAAGAAAGATGGAAAATATTCTGCATTCAGTCTGCAAGTCTTAAGTGAATGGAACAGCAAGAAGAACAATTCTTTTTTTCTTTGAACGAGCAGGTGCATGAGTGATGCACTAGACAAGAGTAAGAGAAACAATTTACTACTCATCAGTGATCTTATTTTATGCGACCTGGCAGGATTAACACATGGGAGAATAGTTAACCTATCTGTGGTCTACATAGTGGAAGGGAAATGTAATTCACAAACACCTGCGTGAGTCTTACCTGGTAAGAATTGGCAGTGTCGACCTTAGTTTTATTAGTATGAAGTGTTCTCAGAAATAGCAATAAATTCAGAAAAGAGCTTCTTGAAAACCTTAGAAAACAGTTTTGAAACTTCATGATGTTCTGGCTATTGCCTTTTAAAAAATCTGCAGTGAATTTTCTCATCCTGAAATGTATTTATTCTATTAAAAGTAAATAATGTATTCTGTTATGTGCTTAATAAAATAGTACCTGGTGAACAGTGGTGAAACTAGTTAAAATTGATTTTGATAATTTACTTAGGTATGCATATGTCAGACTATTTATTGATAAAGAAGTTTTTCTGTGTGTGTTGCTTGTGTAAGTATTGCAGTACATGTTAAAGTACATTACTGTATTAGTTGTTGAGCTTGATACCCTGCTAGAGGAAGTATCAGCTTGACATTTTAGATTGATAATGTGTCCTCACTTTTGCTGTATCTGATTACAATAATGCCCTAGTCAGCCAATGGAATGAATATAAATCGATTTGGCCTTTCACTACATGTTACACAATCTACTGGATTATAATTGTTACAATTTATTATTCAGCCCCTACAGTGAGAGCTAGTCTTTTTTACTTGCTGTCCCAGAATAATCAGAAGACTTTTATAAGTCTGATAGGGAGTTGGGGGGTGGGTGTTACTCCGCAGTTGTGCCCACAAACTGCTCAGGAGAGCTGGGGGACTCTTAGGCTGAGAGTCTGTATCCACCTTGATCCTCCTTCCCAATTTTCTCTTCTCATCTCTACATTCAGAAATGTCACAGGTCCTCAGCTTTCTGCTTCTCATCTTTGACACTACTTCTGTTGCTGTCAGCTGACATCTACCACTCACCGTCTTCTTTCTTTTCTATTTCTTCTCAAGGCTTCAGGTATTATACCCAGTGATTGCCAGTCTTTCTCTTCCTAATTTGAGATAACTATTAGATGTAATGTTATTCTGGGTGTTAAGTTTTCTGACCCAAATTTTACAAAACAGCAAATGGAAAATGGCAGCACCAGGAATAGCTAATAAATGAGGAAGTGATTTAACTAGTGAAGTATACTTTTAAAAATTCTCTCAAAACTGCTAAAATTGAAAAAAAGTTTTTGTCCTCAAATTAACTTTTTTTTCCCCTTTACCACCCAATGTGTAATTGTATAATTTCACCTCTCCTGGATATGCCACTATGTTGAAGGGAAAATAATGCCACAGTATAGCTGTAGGAAAAAAATTAAACAAAATGCTTGAGTGTCTCTTGATGTTAGTAAGTTGTTTAAATTGGTGATTCTCAGGTAACTACTGCTTCATAAATATATTCTCAGATTTATAATTAATTTATTGAATAAAGAGTGACTGGGTATGCATTATGTTTAGGAGTTATGGTTAAAACTGGAAGTCAAGAGATGAAAACCAGTCTTTGTGCTTCCAAAACTAGATTCTGTTAGGTGAACTGACCAGTAAGAAGACAATTATAAAAATGTATGATAAATGCTAAGTAAAGAGTGCTCTAGGCTTTCTGGAAGAATGAGAGAGGGCTATTGTAGGAGGTGGGATTGTGAACACAGCGTGATACAGGCTAACAGCCAAAGTCAGTGTTTGAAAGTAGGATCATTGCAGATATATTTAAGTTCAAGATCTTCAGGTGACATTATCCTGGACTTACCATGGATCCTAAAACTGATCACTGGTCTAAGTATCAGAAAAATTAGACGAAGGTTGCTGGAATCTGTCAGAAGCTGGTGAAAAGGGAAGGATAAATTCTCCAGAAAAAAATGCATTCAATCCACATATTGGTTTCAGACTGTGACAAAAAGAATTTTTTTGTTTTGTTTTATGTCACCAAATCTGTGCCGACTTTCAAAGCAATCCTGGGAACATAATACAGACATTTAAACTAGTTTGGAGACCTAAGAGATGGTCATCAGTGTTAACACGTTTCCCAGTTTTTTGGATATTTAAGCTGAGATATGAATTCTGAGAAGCAGTGTACACAATTTACCAACAAAGGAGAGAGCTACAGACAGGAAAAAATACATACGAAGTGTAATGTATATTATTGGCAGAGGAAGCATTTTCTGAGTCTTAATGTACTAGGAGAAAAACAAGAGAATTACTGCTTACCCAATATTGCCTAACCAGGACAAAGATCTTGATTCTATTATATTAGTTTTCCTGTCACTGGGACTAAATATCCAACAACCACAACTTTAAAAGGGAGAAATTTAATTTGGCTCACAGTTTCAGGGGATTCACTCCATGGATTTCTGGTGCCAATGTTCAGTGCCATTGTAGAAGAAAAGGGTGAAAGAAAGCTGCGTGTCCATGACAGCCAGGAATCCAAGAGGTAAAAGTGGAGCCAGGCGCAAGAATGCAGCTTTTTAGGTCATTTCTCCAGTGACTTGTCTTCAGTCAGGCCCCGTCTGCTAAAATATCCTTCCACTTGCCTCCCCACAAAGGCTCATGTCAACCACATGTAAAATGCATTTAGCTCATTCCTAAGAGTTGTGAAAGTCCTCTTGGTTCTAGGATTGCTCAGCATTCCAGGTCCAGAGACTCTTCTGAAACTCAAAGCAAAAATCTTAGTTGTGAGTTTCTGTGAAAAATAACAAAGTTAAATACTTTCAGCACACAATGTTAGAGGGTAAATACTCCCTTTCTAAAAGGCAGGAATGGGAAGATACAGAGCAGTCAGACCAAAGCAGGACTGAATCTCAGCAAGACCATATTAAACCTGTAGCTCTAACTCCAGCAGCCATGCAAGTTATGACGGCATGTGAGCTGCAAGAGGCTTAGGCAGCCCTGCCTCTGTATCTCTGCTAATTTCAGCCCACCTGGCCTCTATCTTGAGTTTGCCCTACTTTCTGTCTGTCACTTTCCTTAGCAGACTCACTACATTCTTGGCATCTCCAAATTCCTGGGGTCTCCACCTCTCTTTTGGAATAACTCTCACCGCTTTATGTATTACTCTGTCAGGTACACATTACCTGGATATGAATCTGGATGGGAGTCTCCATGAGTCCACTACCCTTGCCTTGTATGTGTCTAAAAATTTAGTTCCTAGGTCTTCCGGTAGCTCAAGCAATAAATTAATCCCCTTGGATCTTGTCTGTCACTGCTTCTGTGTGTCTCCATGGCTAATGTTGGAAATAGACTTCTCTAGATAGCTCTGAATGAACGTGCTATTCTGGGCATCTTTACTAAAAGCAAGGTCTTTCAAAGGAATTTACCTTTTTACAGTCTGGAGCCTGTGAAGAGTGAGGTCCTGAGATGCCCCCGAGGCAAGTTTCTTACAGTCCCCATTCAAAGTTTTTGGCTTCTTTTTAATGTTAATGTTTTCTGCAACCATGCTCTCCTTTGAGCTGTGTTTAAGGGTGCTTCCTTTCTGGTGAACATGCGAATTTTTCACATCTCTCACCTCTACTTTGTATAATTAAATCTCAACATGGATGTGGATGGAAGCAGCCAGTATTACTTATGCCTCTGCCTGAATATTGGTCTGTGTTGGAATTTCATCTGTCAGATCAATATGTGTGCCACCCTTAATGTCAGTCTCCTCCAAAGTCCAGGACATGGGCAAACATTCTTTTTCCATCTGGATTATTGAGATAGGTTTCTAACTAGGCTATCTGCTTTCACCATCATTTATCCTGCCTCATGATTATTTTCTTCCATTAGCAGCCAGACAGATTCTGTTAAAACCTCTGCGACATTATGTCTCTCTAGCACAAAAACTTGCCAGTGCCAACTCATAGACACTGATACCAAAAACACTGAAGTTCTTCAATGTTCTGTAAACCTTTTTAGATGAATGCCTTGTGAGCTTTCTGTTCCCATCTAAGTGACTCCGCCCATGACTCGCTTGACCTTCTTGTAATTACAATGTGTAAAAATTAAGAGAATATTTAAAGGTCATTTGATGAATAGGTTTCTTTGCAGGTGAGAGTCTAACTTGGGAGTGTCTCCTCATATGGGCACAAAGATGAACATAATGCAAACTGCTTTATAATACACATAGGAAAGAGCTAGGATGTCTTCAGTTTAATCCTCCATGGCCTTAGTTAGGTGAACTAAGCAGATACACAAATGCAAGCTGAGCACAGGTGGAGAAATGCACCTGGTTGATAAGAGTACAGATCTGACTTCTGGTGAAAGCAGCAAAGGACAGATCTGGAGAAGGAGGTGATGTACCAGTCACTGTGTTTCTTATTTGCATTTTTATCTTATAATTTGACATTCATTCTAACTCGAAGGGAGACGTTCATGTCTTAATTTCACAAATGAAGGACTCAAGGCTCCGAGAAGCTAAGTTACTTGCTGAAGGTCACATTGTTAGTGATTAAATTCAGGTTGTCTGATGCTAGTGCTTTTGTATGCACTGTGATGCCTACAAGTTACCAAGCTCATGTTGTAGATGAGAAATAGCTAAACATTCAGAAAGACAGATAACCAGGCATCCGTGAAGTCTGCAAGCCCGGTGGAGTGTGAGTGGCAGGAGCACAGGCTTAAGTCACATATGCTCACTCGGGATGTTGCAAGATGGCTAAGGTGATTTTCCGTAGTATTTTTCATATTTTCTATTTTCCCTTTTGTTCATTCTTTTTTCTCCACTTCTTTAAAGCTTCAAGCCAATTTTCTCCCATTTGGAAAGCCAGCACCTCTTCTCAGACTAATCATACGCATGGCCAAAATGCCACAGGCTGAAAGACTTAGTGTTAGCCTGATGATCAACTTTTCTTAGATAAGTCTTTTCACCTCTTTTCACAGTTTCTCCCTCTACAAATGAAAATATCTTTACAACTGACTTTTTAATCTTGCTGAGAAGTGCTTTTTAAACACAAGTATAATCATCAGTGAAAATGCTCAGAGACTTCAAGATGGAAACAGGAAATGGAGAGCTCCTTGCAAGATCTCTGGTCCACCCAAATTATCCATCTACTATCTATGCAGCCTGGTTTCATATTTCATTCCATTAGTTAGCATTTAATCCCATGCCATTACATGAAATTGCAGAAGGCTTTTACCTGAAAGAGCATGCTGGAATTTCTTTCTTTAGAAGACTCTAGGCTGTGACCCTCGGGAGTACCACAAGCGCAGCCTCTAAATGGCGCTCCAATAGGAAACCTTCTGAACTTCTCAACCTGGAATTTGTTCCTAAGGCTTTCCTCAGGCAGGACTTTTAGGCTCTCATTTCAGAATGCTTATGTACATGTTGGACAGCAGATTTTACGTTGCTTTCAGCGTTTCTTTTTTTTTTTTTAATTGCAAAGACATAATTTACTGCTGCCTTAGCTTTGTGTTGTAGAGAGTCCTGAATTAATTTCTTGAATTTTGCTCATTGAAATGTAAACATCATCTTATCGTCCTACTTCCCATACTTTTGTCTTCATCTCTCATCATATTTTAATGTATTTCTTCCAGTGCTCAAGAAACTCAAATGCCAGCATTAATGTGGAAAGTGGGCTGCAAAAATATTTTATATTTGGAAATCAAATGATTCATTATATTAATCAACTTAGAGAAAAGGGCATTTATACGTTTAAGATCTAACCTTTACTAAGCAGTGAGTACTATGCTAAGGTTTTTACATATGCCTTGTATCACCTAATCCTGATATTACTAGTAAGTATGTGTCCTATTTTTTTAAATCAATTTTCAAAATTTCAATGTGTGTGAGCTACAGATTAATTTACACGTGTTACATGCAACATGAGGAATTGATGCCGATTCTTGCCATTTTGTGACTTCTGTTTTTCCTCCTTTCCTTCTCCCACTCCATTTCCCCTTCTCCCACTTTCCCTTCCCATCTCCACAGTCTATCTTCCTATTTCCTGTGTAGGAGAACCTACATTTTGTTCCTTTAGTCATTTATATTTTGGCTATTTCGTGTGAGAAGTACCCTGTAATAGCTGCCCTCTTGGTTTGGCTTATTTCATTAGGCATTATTGACCCAAGGTGCAGCTGTTTCCTATCTGAAGGCAAATGAGTTTTCATTGACTTGACTATTCAGATAAGGAAGCTGACGGTCACAGAGATAAAGCAACTTGTCAAAATAAGTCAGCTAGTAAAGTATAGAATCAGGACTTAAAGCTGGAGCTTTGTTTCTAGAGTAATGGTCTTTGAACTCATTAGGCTGTAGGCTATAGGAATTACCCAGATGCCCCGGTTGTGTAGGTAAGGTGTCAGTGATTAGCTACAAGGTTAAAGCTGAATTTTTCTAAATTTTCCAAGCTTAGTAACTCCCCATTGAACTGTTCTTCTCTTACATAATTCATCTGTTTCCACATTACAGAGATTTTAAACTAATAAATCCATTTTCAAATTTAGTCTTTTGATTCCACCTTGCTAAGGAAGTATGTTACCTGTATTGTGAAGAGACTGGGATTATGGTAACATAGGACAGTATTGTCAGTCCTAAATCCTTCCTAAGAAAAACAGGCAGAGCAGAAGTGTCTTATCTTTGTCTGAATTGTGCTGATGTAACAGAACATCAGAGACGAGGTGATCTACAATAGACAGGCATCTTTATCTCACTAGAGGTTGGGAGGTTCAAGATGGTCCAGAGCTAATGACAGCCCTTCTCACTGCTCATAGCCTAGGGAAAGGCATCACGTATGTGCAAAAATGAAGTCAAACATTTCCTTTTATAAAAAAGAAAACCAATCCTGTGATAACTGAATTAATTCATTGATAATCACTGCTTGAAGTTGCCTCGTCTCAAAGCACCAGTGTACTGGCGATTAAGCTTTTAACACATGAATTTTGGAGGATCCATGCACATATAACTTATGCCTTTCATGCATAAGACCAAAGTTTGGATGTATAAGATGCCGGTCATATTCATTGTTCCTCTTTCCTTGTGGTTTATTATCCTGAAGTTTCTCTTAGTCCCTAATATTCCTCCCCACATCTGTATGCACCCTTGTGCTTTCCATTCCTCCTCCCTGACTAGAAGATCCTTGACCTTCCTCTGCCTGCTTGTTTTCATCTCTTTCCCATTCAGCTCTGGTGTCAATTCTGTTACGTTGCCCTTGGCCTTCCAGACAGAACAGCCCCTTCACTCTCTCCACCCCTTTCTCATGTGGTGCAGATGGCATTTCTGTGATCTCTAAGGCACAATGTGACTGGTAAACTTCATTCCTCGGGGCTTTTGTGTATGATTCAGCTTCTGCCTGAATCGGTATTCTGCTCATTCTTATATCTGGGCTTCTATTCAAAAGGTTGCTGATTCCTTCCCTATGCTCACTGTATTAATAATTGCAATCTTCCCTGGTAACATACTGCTCTGTCTCTACTCTGCTTTATTTTTCTCCATATGACTTACCATCATCTTCCATACAGCATTCCTATGCATTTGCTTATTCCACATCTGCTCCCACTATAATATAAATCCATAAGCTGCAGTAGTTTTAACTGTTCTGTTGACTTCTGTTATTCTGAATACTCTCTGGTTCAGAGGTGCTCAATATGTGTCTGTTGAATGACGAAACAAAGTACTAAGCAATTGTTTTATTTGACACTGGTGACATTTTAGGCCGAGTGGTTATTTTTATGAGACTGTACTATGTATTGTAGGATATGTGGTAGCATCCGTAGTTTCAGCTCACCACTTATGATTCTTATGACTATTAAAATTATTTCTACTCTAGATGAAGTTGGATGGGGAGGAGGAGGTTGCCCTTGGTAAGAACCCCTGCTTTAGATTTTGAGAAGTGAGATAATTTAATATTAGGCTATGAAATATCTGGTACATACTAGATGTTTGATGCATGTTATAAAGATGGATTGATCTAAGCTGGTCAAGTGGTTGTTGCATATTTCATGGTAAAATATATGTACAGGCCTTTCTCCAGAACATTTTTATTTTCTCTTATGTAATAAATTTACTGTATTAAGGTTTTCATACCAGCTCACATAAAGATGGTGCAGGAAAATGAATAGTTATGAAATACATGACTGGGATTCTTAAGAATGTCACTATTTGATTAAAGAACATACACATTTGCCAAAATAAAGGCAAATGACTTTTTAAACATCTCTCAAACTTTACCACTTCTATCTAGTGTATCTTTTGTGATTGCATTGTCTACTGTGTTATATTTTACATTCAGCATCTCTCCTTCACATGGATTAGAAACATATGTTCATTTCTTCTTCTATTCAATGTCTTCCCTCAGAAGAAAATCTCCACTTGAAATGTCCCTCTTTCCGCACTCATCCACTTGGCAAAAATTCTATTTCCTGTAAAGGTTTGGATAGCAAACATTTTCTTCTTTGTAGACTATCTGGTGTCTGTGGCAAGTGCATCCGGGAAAAGAGTGCTTGAGAACTGTTGTTACTGTGTCAGCCTTTCGAAAGTAAAGAGCGACATCTTAGTTTGAAGATTTAAGGATAAACATAAAATTACTTCTGTGCCCATTCCTCACAAAATGCTATGAGTTAGGAGATTATGGATAATAACCACGAATGTATGAAACAATTCAATTTTAAGCCACCAATTTCATATATTTTGAGAACAAGTCATTGGATCATAATGACACTTTATAAATGATTCAGAATAGAATGGTCTAGAAAAGAATAGGGTAGAAAGAAAAACACATCAAAGTTCACCATGCATAATAAATCAATTTTGCACTTCTACTTATCTTTATTAAATGCAAGGGTCTCTGAGTTTTCAAAGAATATTTATTTCTGTATTATTATAACAAATTGATTAGTAAATGGCCTTGAGTCTTGACGTAACTAACGAATGTAATGAGTAGATGGGAGGTGGCAGAGGAAAGGAGAAACCCCCAGATTCTAACATCCACCTACCTCCCCGCATAACTTACTGCACTGTCTTTTATACTCAGCTCCTCTCCTTGATATGAGTTAGAAACATTTGTTATTTTAAAAATCCTATTCAGTAGCGTTCTTTAGAACAAAACCTTGACCTGAAATATTCCTCTTCTCTCCTGGTAACAATTCTCTTCACTCTTGCAGGCACAGTACAAATGGTACCTCCATTGTAAAGCTCTGCCCTAATCCAGGAGACACATTTAATAACATGGCCTCCCATTCTCTCAATCTTCCAACGCTTTGTACATGCTGCTACTGTCTTATTAATCACACTGTATCATGCCCAGGTTTGTATGTGCCACTCTCTGTACTGGACTGAAAACTTCTTAGGGATAATGACAATTTTCATGACTTGTTGCTGGCTTCTCAGTACCTGGCATGCTATCTTTTCACAGTAGGTAGCAAAGCCCTACATGTCGCCTAGTGATGTGCTTAAGACTCTGAGCTCCAAACCCAGGATACCGTTTAAAAGCAGCATGACCTTTGATAACACCCTTCACATTTCTAAGCCGGCTTTCTCATCTAACAGGTTTAGTATGGTGAATGCACAGCAGTACTGCTCAGGTAAAATAAAATTATGTGTCTAAGTCTTACTAGAATGCATATAATAAGGTTTCAACAAATAAAATTTAGCATTAGTGAGGTTACTGCTGAAAAGGAACTTAGGAAATGCTACTGGCGCTGATAATGTACATAGAGAAAGTGACTGTTTAAGCTATTTTTGCGGTAGGGAATTAAATACTGAAGTATGAAGTATAATGTGTAGGAGACAAGAATGACGCTATGAAAAGCAAGAATTGAAATCCTCATGGTTCCCATTGGGTATTAGAATAGCCTAATTTATTTTTATAATGCAAATTAGTGTTGGGGAGACATTGAGTGAGGAAGAAGATAATTAAACTAGTGGAACTTTGCTCTTGGAGGTGCTTATTAAGCTTAATTGTAGAACGTTAGAGCAGCATTTCTTATCACTGTCAACATTTTGAGCAAAATAATTATACAGGGCTGTCTTGTGCATTATAAGACTTTTTTCCTCAATATATTAATATGTAACTATGTGATACATAATGTGATGTTGAACTTGAGTATTTTGTGCACATATATATCACATCAGATTTACAAACCCTTCCCCTTTCTCTTTAATTCCCTCTACTTCCCCTCCCCATTTAGTTCTATGAAATGACTGTTTTCCAGGTAGAAATTTTAGCAATGTTCTTGAACATAACCCACAAGTAACAGTGATCCACATCTCTTTCTCCAAAACTTGTGACCAACAAAAATTTTTGAGGCACTCTTTCATAAATCTCGTATTCTCTACAAGGTAAAGATAGCCCAAAAAGTAAACATGCAGGTAAGAGTATCATCTTTATTATTGGCAGAGCTGACTTTGAGAACATGAATTGAAGTCTGAGAAGGGGTCATTAAGGAGATAAAGGAAGTTGATAAAAGCAACAATGTCTGAAGTCAGCTCACTCCCAAGAAAGGAGAATATGGATGGCACTTTATTGAACCAGAGAATATTAAAATGACTACTTATCCCCTTTGGATTTTAAGTGCATACATTCAAGTTTATTATAATTCATGATATCCATCTTTTGTTTAAATCAGTTGATAGTTATTTTAAACAAAGTAATCCATGCCTCATAATGAATTAAGCTGGAAATGCTACAATCACTGTATTGGCATTTTTTCGGTCACTGGGACAAATACAGTCCACAACTTGAAGGGGAGAGGTTTACTTTAACTCACAGTTTTTGTTTCAGCCTTGGTTGGCTGGCTGTGAGACAGAAATGGCATGGCAGAAGGTCATGGGGGAAGAAAGATGGTTACTCCAGGGGAGCCAGGAAACAGAGAGAGAAGGGGGTGGCCAAGGGTAAGAATCCACCCTTCCAGGCTATGCCTTAAGTGACTCAATTCCAACCAGCCCCCAACCTCCTGAAAGCACACTAAGCTAAGGAACTTATCAATGGATGAATTCACTGAGGTGTATAGTGTCTCCACGATTCACTCACCTCTGAATCACCTGAGACTTCCAAGTTCCCTTTAGATCTCAAGCATAGCAATAACTGACTTGTGATTATAAAGTGTTCTCAGAGCATTCTCCTGCTTCTCCCACCCTGAAGCATCATCCTGATGTACTTCTTTCCCTAGGGAAAAGAAGTGTTCACATCAGTGTTCAGAGAGAAGTCAGAAATGGGTTTAAGGAAAATGTTACTGTAAAGAAACTAGGAAGGAGGAAAAGAGCTTCCTTGTAAAATATGGTGCTGAAATTTCTCTGTTCAATTTTTTTTAATTTAGAGTATCATTAGGAATAAGTATATGCATGCGAAATTTAAGAGAACTGAGAAGTGTTTAGAATGTGAAGGGGTATTATTTGTCGATAACCATGTTTGTCAAATTTAGCAGACGGTAACGCTAACGGCCATCTACTTATTTCAATCCCCTCAAATTAATTTTGTATGCTGAGATTTTTTTTCATTATAAAACGTGTATTTTTTACCCAGGTGTGGTGACACATGCCTGTAATCCCAGCACTTGGGTGGCCGAGGCAGGATAATTGCTAGGTAGGATGCACAGTGATTTCAAAGCCAGCCTGGACAGTAGTATGAGACTGTGTCTCAAACAAACCCCATGTATTTCTATGTATTAAATCTCCCCCAACTTTGAGTTTTTAATGATATTTTTATATGATTAAAAATCCTTCTTAAAGTGATACTGTTAAGTTGATGTATTAATTTATTCCTCTAGAACAGTAAATTAATAAAAATTGCACAAATTAACAGATTGAGGTTTTTAATTTTACTGTATATTTACAATCGCTTTGTGCTTTAGATTCTGGATATGGTTGACAAACAGGTAACATATTATGTCACAAACCCATTGTGTCTGAATATCTGAATTACAAAGAGGTTAAGATCCCAAGTTCCATAGCAAACCACATGATGCACTGAAGGTTACTAAGTCAAGGGAGAAGTGCTAATGAGCCCTTAGTAAAGACAAAATTTTACGGCACAGGGATATTTTCTGTTTTTCTTACTACTGGATCTCCAGAACCTAGAACAGAAACTTGCTTATAGTAATATTTGTATTTCTCATCCTGGAACGTAATACTTGACACTAACAACTTCAAAAGGCTTAATTTTAGCTCAGTTTCATAGCTTTCAGTCCCTGATCAGCTGCCTTCAACGTAGAAACATGACGGAGCTAAGCTACTCAATGCGTGGGTTCTAGGAGCACAGTAAAGGAACAATACCAAAGAAGAGATCAACATCACGCTTCTGTGACCCACCCAGAAGGGTGCTATATTAATGCAATGGGCATACTCTCAGGCCAATCAGGTGGGCAACCCAGCTTAACTGTTACATTCTGCCTCTTATTTCCAATATACAGGGATGCCTGATAAGTCTTCCCATTCCAAGAGAGGAGTAGGATTAGAAAGTAAATAAATAAACAAACAAACAAAGACTAGAATCCAGCAGGACTAACATTAAGTTCTGTAGCTTTTCTGTCCAGTACCTGAAGCACAGGGTGCTAGCATCTAAGTTCCAGAGGACTTGGGAGAGCCCACCTTTATGGCTTTATATGTTAATCCCACGATATTTCCCATTCCTGGTATCTCCAACTTCCTGAGGTTTTTGCTTGCCTTCAGGTTCATTTTCCCACTCTTCTCTCCTCCCCTCTTGGGGGCGCTTTCTTGGCCTTAGGCCTTCCTTTGAAATCTAGGTAGAAGCTTTTATGACATCTCAACTCTTGCTTTCTGCACGTGTGGGAAATACCATGAACACATGGACACATGACCATGGGCACATGTGCACATGGACAACACCTGTATGGGAATACTGCCAGCTTGAAATGTAGCTGGACTCCTTGATATTATGGTTGTCAATGACTCTGAGTCTCTGGTTTGCTGAGTGTGGTGAACTGAATTCTGGATAACAAATCCCCTACGTGGGCCTTCTTGAGTAGGACACTCAGGAACTTTCTGCTCAACTAAAATGTTTAAACTTTTATACCTTTAAGCCTGTGATTGATGGTATTTTTTTGATCTGTAAGATGCCCTAAAGACCTCTTTTTTTTTATCCTAGTTCAAAGAAATTGATGAGTTTTAGTGGTGCTAATCTTTTAAACATCATACCTCCATTGGTGACCATTTTATACATAATTTCTTTAACACAAAATTTCAGTTCTCAAATAGCTATGGTCTTCTTTTTGCTTATCATTTTATTACACGTTTTTAAATAATTTTTTACCCAAATCAAAACAGCAAGCAGTATCCATGCTATTGTCTAAAAACTGGGATGTCTTGAAATGGTTTCCACCAGATCAATCAATCCACTTAAACTGAGACTTCCATAAATTTCAGAACATAAGAAAAATGTCTTTTTTTTCCTGGAATGTAGCATGAATAGTCTTGCTTACTTCCCAACAGAGTCTTCATTCCCAAGTGAAACATCATTAGTTCTGCCCATACTGTTTGCATTCCCATCAGCATTCTGAATTTCCGAGCTCCAGTCAGAATTGCCCATTATACTGCACTTAAAGCATTCTAAGTTCTCTCTAGCCTGCGTCTCCACACCTTTCTTAGCTCCTCCCACTGAAAAAGTTCCAAATGTTTCTGAACCGTATAATCAGGTACAGTCACAGCAAGGACTCCATTTTCGGTACCAATTGTCCGCATTGGCCAGCTTTCCCGTTGTTGGAACACAATGCTCATCAACCAGGACTTAAAGGAGAGGAAGTTTGATCGGCTCGTGGTTTCAGAGGCTTTCACGATCAGCTAGCTTCACAATGTGAACATCTTAGTATCTTAGTGGAACAGTGTCGGGGGAGCAACTCTGTTCAGCTTGTCATGTCTGGGAAGGAGAGGAACAGAGCCAGAGAGGTCCAGGTGCAGTTCCAAAGAGAAATGGTAGTATCCAAGGTCATCCCTGTGACCCACCCAGACATGCCCTGAAGTGTTTTATTAACTTGATGAATGGCTTTCAAGCCAATCAAGTTCAAACTTCAGCTTAACTGTAGTAGTCATAGTAGTAGTGATGTTGTTGTTATCATTACTACTGTTTGGAAATGCAGAATCCTCCCACACCAAAATAGAACTGTAGTTCTTGAGCACATGCTAATTGCCTTGCATTGTGCTGAGTAGTGGATGCTCATAGTTAAATTCAACCTTTAGGATGTGGTGTTATCTCTGTTCATCAGGGCTACTTTGTTCTGGAGAGAACTAAGGCACAGATGATGTGTTTTACCTCATACAACTAATAAATTAAGAATAAGAATGCAATTTCTGACAGACCACTTGCTCATAAACTACAAAGTGAATGCGGTGTTGACCTGGATTTCTATTTTGGTTTTGCCATCAACAAGTAATTCTTTGAAAATTATAGATCCCCCAAATATCAGTCCTTTTTTCGAAAATGCTAGGTATATAATTAAGAATAGCCTGTTCAGATAAACACTTTTCACCTATCACTTTTAGACCAAAATGCAACAGTTTATTTTGATATTTTATGAGTTGTTTAAAGAAATCTTGTTACTGATCTTGATTTGGGTGACGTGGTCATTCTTCATTTGTTTTTTTTTTTTTGTGATTATGCTGTTATATTATCTAAGGCTCAAGTAGGCAATGGATGCTTTGCTTATTCTAGATAAATCTCACAAATAGTATTTGCTTAGGTTTATGACAAATGTGACTAGGCTCCGACAAAGAGACTAATAAGTAATTGTACTTTAACACTTCTTACAGCAATTCTTTGATGCAACTTATATAATTGGAGCATACTGTTTTTCAATATTTGGTCATTTCACTTAACTATTATGAAACTACTAAAAAAGAATCAACTCATCTATGTGAATATCAGATTATAGGGGAAGATGCATTGTCAGTATGAAAAACGTGTTTGTATGAAAGTAAAGATGTTTTTTCTTGAATCTCGGGCCTGCTCATTAGTTCTTACATCACTTTTGACAGAGGTCTTGATTTCAGAAGCTCTGTTCCACCGTTTTTATATAAAAGCAATAACATTTGTAACATATATTTGCACATGAAGGCTAACATTACATTTATTGGAAATTAAATCAATCATAAATAGCAAGAGGTGCCTTAAAACCACCTTAAAATAGTTTATATTGTTTGGGTATCAGTTTTCTTCCAGTACGTATTTCATAGACACTGTGACAGTGCTGTCAATAAGTTTTCTATAACAAAACACTGTTCCATTGACTATGGCCTACATACCGTTTTATGTTCCTTGTAAATATTATCTTTTTTTATACTCATGGTAATTTTCATTATGATGAGAAACCTAAGAAGAAAACAATCCATCCATCAATCATGACGATAAGGGAGACAGGGCAGGAAGCCAGGAGATAGGCTTGCGAAGATGGACAGGGGACAAATGGGAGGAGTAAGGAGGGGAGAAGGAGCAAGAGGATTGAGAAACACGGAGGCAGGGTGAAGGCCAGGGCCCACTCCCTAAGGTAAAACTCACTGTCACAGAAGGCAAACAGTTCAAGCGAACCCACTTGTTTCGGAGCTTCTGCGCCTTCTGATGCCATTTGAGGCTGTCTTTCACAATTTTCCCATTATTTTCATCTTGCAGAAAACACTTTTAAGTTTCATGCAAATCAGCACTTTGAATATCATATTTGAAATGTCAGCCCACAGAGCTCACAATGTGTGATTTTTGGGAACAATAAATTGTATATGAAATACAGAGGATATATACAGTTTATAGTGATGAGCATACCAATGAAATTATGGCCTAAATCTCTTTTTGAATAGGTTAAGTGCACTAAGATGCTGGAGATAGGAAACAGTATGTGACTTTTGTGGCATATATTGTCTTCCAATTGAGGGAATGAAGTGCACAATTAATTGCTGAAACAAGAATATTAAATCATCACAGTGGTAGTGATTAAAAATGGTACCATAGTGAGAAGTTCTATGTGCTTAGATTGCTACTCAGCTATTCAAATAGATAAGATGTTTTTTTAAAGCTAACTTCATATTCATTATGGTTTGAATGCAAAATGCAACCACGGCAATTTCTCAGTGACATTTGTGAAATTTGTGAACTACAACTAAAGTGGTAAATATTTGCTGACCCCTCATGTAACAGAAGTGACTCAGGGTTAATTCCAGTTATATTCATTAATAAGAATTTTTAATATTTTAATTAGTATAGTGACTTTTTTATTTAGCAACTTGAGATAACATTATTCCCTAGATAGAAGTGTTCGAAAGGACATTTCCCTGTGCGGCTCTCTTCCTGCTTAGCAGAAGCTGCACCCCTCTTGTAAAGCACCCTCTTTGCACCTTGAAAAAAATTGTGTAGGACTATTAGAACAAGAGTTTTTCTACCAAAACACCTTACAAAATTAAGATTAAATTAACCAATGACGGGAAAGACTAGGATATAGTGTGAGAAAAAACAATTTTGCTATTTATACTTCTGGGCTTTACAATCCAATAGATGAGACAGTAGATGGAAATCAGTTCCATGTAAATGTACAATTACACACACACACACACACACACACACACACACACACACACACAGTTACTGTCATAAAGAGGTGCAGGTACCTACTTTATGTTGTGAGCTCATACTAAGGGAAGCTCACCTGATCTGGGAAGGTTAGCAGTGTAACACTAGGATGCACCTGGGATAACTTTCCAGGTGTTATTGAGAGGCTTGCTTAAGTTCACACCCTTTTAAAAGCATTTCTACACTGAGGTGTTTTCTCCAGGTAAATAATTTAGCGTGAACTAAACATCTTAGCTATAAAGATAATGCATTACATTTACTGTCAAAATATTGGACATATCTTACTTATACAAAATATTTAAAAACATATCATTATACAAGATACTTAGTGAAAATGACTAGGTTGTAAAACAGTGAGCATTGAGAAAAAAGAGTCTTCTGAATTGATCCTGACCTCACCCTTTCTAGTTGCTCAATATATTCTATCTAATTTCAAATATTATCCATCATAATAGCAACAATAATAACTGCTAGTATTGACTACATGTAGCAATGCCAGCCCTGTGCTAATCACTTTACCCAGGATTTCAATATAAACCAGTGAAAGAGGTCTTATTAAATTTATTTCATTTTGTATATAGAAATTTTTAAACATATAAGTACAGGAATATATTCTCTTATGCCGCAAAGAAAGAAAGAATTATTTCAGCTTTCGTACTGTTTTCCTTGAGCTTCCTTGTTGCCTTTGTCTAAACAAAGTTTCTTTTGTTGTTTCCGACAGCGTTCTGTGAAGAGGGCTGCAGATACGGCGGGACGTGCGTGGCTCCTAACAAGTGTGCCTGTCCATCCGGGTTCACAGGAAGTCGCTGTGAGAAAGGTAATCTAGACTCTTTTTTCAAGAATGGGGGAAAAGTTGAGAGGGAGGCTTGATTCAGAAAGAATGAAAACTCCTTCTCTGGGTGTAAGTGCCTGTGATACGTCGCGTTTTGATATCGAGGTGAGTCTCTCCTAGTGGGTACCTTTTGATTACTGCGCTGTACGCTTCCTCCCTTTGGAAACAGAGCTCCCTTTGCACTCCTCCAGCGTGTCTGTTTCCGCAGTCAGGTCCTTCCTCTGGTATAGTTTGCCGTGTGCATTTTTAGTGCTAACTGGAGATAAAGCCCGATGAACTGTCCTGTCCCCATGATCACCAGTTGGCTATCGCATCATAGGTGACGACTGGAGTTACAGTAATCTATCTGCTGCGTCAACAGAATCTATATTTGCAGCCCGTACTCCGTGCGTAAAAACGCATTAAATAACCCTGCAGCATGTTCATTGGTGTGCTTGGGGCTTTATTCTAATATTGGTTTATTAGAAACATTATCATTCATGGACTTGATAATATAATCCAATTAGTAAGATTTCACTCTGTTCACTGTTCCTTTTTCAGTACAAGTGGTGGGTACAGTTGGCACTATTTAATGAAATTCTGCTTCCTTATTGGTAAACTGGTCTGTGTCTACAAATAAAATGTGATGTTTAGATCCAATATGTGCGCCACGCTAGCAAAAGGGCTTTTGTTAACATATAACGGTAAAAGAGTAAATATATAAATTACTTTTCTGAATAAGCCTAAAACTCCTATATTATATTTTTCTTTGTCTGAATGTCACACTTGATGCTTCCAGCATAGAAAAAATGGAAGTAAGATGCTGTGTCGTTATTCTCGTCATTAGACAGAGGGGAGCATTTCTTTATCAGTGTTGAAGGTCTAAGCAAGGCTGTCGTAAACTTCATGTTTGGAAGTTTCTAAATTTACAGGATATTTTTAAATGAACCTATTTTTTGTACTTTACCCTGAATGACGTATTATATTACATTGCACAGTCTGTCAGCTGAATTCTTTTAAAACATCTCAATATTTAACTACATAAATTATTCAACAAGGAAATCTGTAGATGATATCTGCACCATTGTTTCCATATTTTCTGATGTCATCAAGGAACCTAATTCTTTTAAAAATAATTAAGCGGTTTGTCCTTAAGATGAATATGGCAAATACTGCCTCTCAACAGCATGAGAAAATTACCACATAGAGCTAAAGAATATTTGCCAAAAGCAAGGAAACTTAATGGCAACTTCACACACACGCCTTTATTGCAATATTTTAAATTTTAATTAGGTTTTCTAAAAGGAAGAATGTAACTAAGGGATTCTAATTACTTCCTTTAGAGTGAAAAAAACTTCCTAGATCAAACACATATGAGCTAATAGACAGCATGGTGAGGAAGAAAATGTCAGTGATTATTGGTGATACTTCTATGGAAATCCCATTGATTGTGTCCTACTTGTGTATCAGGCTTTTATAGATGGTAAGCCAATGTTTAGCTAGAATCCTTAATTTCAGTACTTAATAAATCTGTGATAAAACTCGGGTTGCCTCCCACAAAACCTGTATTATCTCAAAAGTGTCACATGGAATTATTGTTTAACTGTAGATTCCTTCATCCATCTCTCCAGACTCAGTAAGAATAATGGGGAGGCCAACCACACATCTGTAGTGTCACCACACAACTACTGGGTTTGCAATACTTTATCACAGCACCAAGAAAGTTCTTACTCATTTCATATTATGAATCATTTTTGACAGCATTAGCATAACTAGGGCTTTTGGTCAGTGGTAACCCAGGGGAATCTGAGTTTGGCTTTCTATGCTTTGTTGGTTTTTCCTCTATCCTTTCTTTCACTCAATAAACAGGTGATTAAATCAGTCTTTATACCCAGCCCATAATGTGGGACAGGGAAGTGTGGATAAAGGAGTAAATAAAAACCAGGAGTAGAAATAAAATGGAGATAGGCAGGAAGTGGGTTTCTAGATAAATACAAAACTTGAGATTAATAATTGTATATTATTGAATTGTTCAATCATAAAGGAAAAATACGTTAAAGGAAGTTTTTCTGCATATGAGTTTTTCCCATCTGTAGCAAAGTCGTTGCATTTCATATTGGTCACTGCTCTAATTCTGTGATTTTTTTCATAAAAATGTGCATATCTTTCCATCTTTTGTGTTCAAGGGATCTCAGAAAATTATAAAGCAATCACTGAAAATCAGCGCCATAGGTTGTGTATATTATTTTTCATATTGATGATTAGCAATAAACATTAAGTTTATTTGATATTGAGTAGTTATGTTGGATGACTAGAGATTTGGACTATCAAAGAAAAAAATGCAGCTTCATTCTGAATGTCTTGTGACATGATTACACAAAATCTTTTTATGGTTTGCTTTAATTTCAAGACTAACAAAATAGTCCCATTTGATCAATATAAAATCCACTTATGTTTAGTCCTGAGTATGTTCTATTGGCCTTCTGAATTACTGATTTTATTCATTGCTTGTGATAGTTTACCTTTCAAAATTTAAGTACACTTAGTTAAAAATCATTGAAATTATTTGTGAAAGAAAATGTCTGTACAGAGTACAATGCAGTTAAAAAGCCCACTCGTGTTTGATGTGTTACACAAAGATAAGCATGTGTTCAGTGATTTTCTATTGATGAGATTTTAGTAAACTTGAACTTCCCATAGTTCCACACAGATAAGCAAATCCTGCTTCTCTGGGTTTCTGGACAACACATTGCTCAGTTTCTTTTTCTTATCTTGTTCCTTCTCTGAGCCTTTGACATTGATTTGACTTCAGAGCATGCATGAAGACATGTCCAGAAGGAGATACGTGAAAATTCAGTAAGGAGAGTAGTGTGGGATGGAACAGGGCTGTGGTGAAAGGTCTTCTCAACTTCCCTCCGAGCCAAAAGGGTAGAATTCCACACTAACATAATATAGCCAATCACAAAACAAACATGGAAAGTTCATGAAGCTCCCTTAGATACTTTCCAAAAATAAAATCAAAGAGCCACACTAAATATAGTGTCATAAAGCAGCAAAACTGTTTTGCTCTAGTGAGTGTGACTTCAGTTTTTACTTTGTATTTCTCCTTAAAAATCTGTAAGCAACAGCATTTATACATTCCATACCTATTATGTAGCCATGTCTAGACTAGAATTTCTTTAATCTAGACATCAATTTGCATGTTAGAGCAGATAAATTTTACTTTTGAAGTTTTGACTTGCCCAGTATAGGATATTTAGTACTATACTTTGTTTATAAAACACCATCAGTACTACACTTCCTGTAAAGATAATCAAAAATGTCTCTAGACCTTTCCAAGTGACTCTTGGGAGACAAAATTTTCAACACTGAGAACTCCTAGTCCTGATGTTACATTTTTTATGTATTTAAAAAGTATATATATATATATATATATATATATATATATATATATATATATGTATATATATGCATATATATATATATATATGAGAGGAACATACATACATATTTATATATATATATGAGAAGCACATATATTTAGGGTAAATGTATCTTACTGTTATTGAAAGTAGTATAAAATTACAACATTGTTGCTGGCATAAAACATTTTTAAGCTTCTTTTGAGCACTGCTAGATATACTTGACTATCCTTAGAAAATTCTTGATAATTAAGACTCAGGTACTATCTGATGTCATCATATGCTCTGTGACGTATGTTTCTTTTTATAATCTTATCTCATCAGTGAAGTAAATATGTGAATGTTCCACCCCTACAGAAGGGACAGCGAGCTTGCAGTTCTAACCCTTGTTTGCTCCCCCCCCCCCCCAACGCCCGAAGGAATGGTCAACACTTTATCCTTCCTTAGGTGGAAATTTTGAATGTAGATAATTAGAACATAATTTCTCTTGCAGTATTAGACAGTATATAAATCTTAAGGAAAATTTGCACTGACATGCTTTCTCCGGACAATATTGCTTGATGAGACAAATCATCTAATTATACTGCATTTATTTCTTCGAATATATTAATTACAGATAATTATAAATATAATTTTATAGGCATTGTTAGATGTTCATAACCAGTGTCCTGTGAATCAGACTGTAAGAGCTAAATACTAAGCAAACCATGGGCTAGACGTTATAAAAATAGCAGACTCTGGCTGTTTCTTACAGTTATTTTAGAACTCAGTGTCTTTATTTTGACTGTTATTCAGTAAACTCACATGAGTATTGAATCTCTCACAATCTCCAGTGCTTCCCAAAGTATATTAAACACATGATTAAGAATTTTCAAAAACATAGAAAAGACAATTTAATAGCACTAATTAATCACACTAAAATTATCAGTGATTATTTTCACATTTTGTTTCTCTGATTTTTTTCTAAAATAGGTTTAAATTAGGCTTGTAATATGAAATATTTTTAAAAGCTTAATGTAAAGGCAGCATAAACATTATATAAATAGCTCATTTTTCTTAGTTACTGAGGATCTTTAAAGGAATTTTGCATGGTAATTTATTATATTAAATTTCCTGTGCCCCAAAGACTTGCAAATATGTGGATAAAGGTTAATAATTTAATTAGGATATGTTGTCCATCTAACAGTTTAGACAAAAAAGTAGAAATAAAGACTTCAGTATTCTTTCAGATTTCAAATCTTGCCTTTATTTGGAGGTATTTCTGTCAGCTTCATCTGTTGGTAACTGTTGTGCTGACCCTAAGTTTTAGACAGAGATTTTTAAGATTCATTAAGAAATTAGATCATAGTTCCATTCTCCTAACAGAAAAGAAAATATTATTTCTCCAGGTATCACGGGACAATGAAGAGGTTAAATAGAAATGGAAGAAATATAAAAAGTAACTTTAAATCACCAACAATCAGGAGAGTTCTTTAGCCTTTCTCAACCCATGTATCCTCAGGACATCTAGCAAATACTCAATAAAAGGCAATTTCTGTGTAGTGTTGGTGCTTTCTTAGTACGGTTGCTCATAAAGTGTATGCAGGACTTTGCGGTGTCGTTTCCAAAGAGAAACTGGAAGATCTGGGGTTTCCTGAATTGCTAATTCAGTTAAACTGCCCAGCAAATGTATTAATGAAAATGGTTTGGAAAATTCCAGTAGTCATGCTGGTATAAATTTGGCTGAAGAACTTTCTAGATTCCAGAAGGTAACAGAAGAGCAACATTGAACTGAAAATCGAGAGGAGCCGAAACCTGCCACCGCTGTGACCATTTCACTCTAGAGCAGCTGAGGAGGCTGGTTCTTGTTCTGTCCCCTCTCCCAATCTTTCATTCCACCCACTCCCTTTTGGCTGTGATGGAGAAATTGGACTGCAGACTCTACTCACCCTGTTCTGGCTGAGTTCTGATTTCTAAATCTGCTTCCAACATGAAACTCGTACTAGTTGTTGTATGTCTATAGTGATTCCAGATCTTTTCATTGAGTTGGTAACTTCTGAGGAAGCTTATGGTTTGACTGTACTGAGTATGCGTGTATAAATGACGAGTGGAAATGTCACCCCGGCAATCAGTAGTGAAGCCAGGAATTTAATCCCAGTTTTCTACATCTTCCATTATAATCTGCCTTCTTTCAGCACATCATCTGTGCCCAAGGGCCGTGACACCTCATGGGTTGTATGCAAAGACAAATGAACTGTGTGAGCGGTGGCCCACTGTCTCCTGTGCTTATTGCTTTATGTTCTTTTTAACATCTTCTTGTGCCTAAAACAAGAACAGTGGAAAAATAAGGATGAAAGGCATAATCTCTGAAGTCATCCTACTTCAATTTAAGTTGAACTTCTTCTATTTCCTGGACCTATAGCACTTGATTAGATATAGTTACGGTTTCTAAGCTTAGGTTTGGATCTAGGAAAGGGTTATCAGTGTTACATCCACATGATGTTGTGGGAATAAATGAAAGTCTGTTAAAATCACTTACTAGAGTGACACATGGCAGGTGTTCATACATGATAATGACTGATAATTTTATCTTAAGTGAACCTGGGATAAAATGGCAATTCATGTAGAGTGTTTTCATTCATACTGTCTTCTCTAACTCACATCATTTGTTCTACACATTCTATGTAATTTCTTATCCTTCAAAAATATTAATTTATAAGCTAAAGTTTTGATCTTGGAACAGAGAGAGTTAATTCAGCATCTCAAATGATGGTATGTTTAACACAGGTGTTGTTCCCAGAGGGTTCCTTCTGGTATTGTTTATGCTCACTTCTTGGATTATAAATTGAAGATTTTACACCAAACTGTCACTGTATTATTCATAGCATAGCTGCCTTTGTATGCAAGCTGATCTCATACCTCACTGAAAAGACTGTACCTCTTGTCTTTCTACAAATATTTCCTTAGCTCTGTTCATTCTCCAAATTTACAAGAAAAAAAGATCAAACATTCTAATTCTCCATATGGCATTATGAAAATGGGATTTCATCAAATTTTGCTATTTAATAGCTGTATGTGTTGGAAGAACCTCAGCTTTTGTACATTAAATGGGAACCACCACCCAATTAAACGTTTACAGTAGTTCATACTTCTCCACCAAGTAGCCTTTGTTATTTTCTAAGAAACTACTCAGAAATGGGCACATAATGTTCCTCAATACATCTAATGTCATAAGCCAATAACATTTTAAATAACAACACACCAGAAGTAGCACAATACATGATGATGAAGAATTAGTTAAATAAATTATGTGTTAGTATTCAATGGAACTGTTAAAATATGTCCAAGGAGACTATTTAGGGATGAAGAAGCTATAGTGTGGGGTAAGAACATGAACTCCTCAAGGAGACTTTCTAATTATAAGACCTATATCTGTGGTCTTGCAAAGTTACTGAAATATTTTATGCCTCAGTTTTTTTCATAAAATTGGAGCAATATCTATTTCACTCCTTTGGAAATATCTTTTTAAATTTGGTAGTATTTGGTGAGTACTCAATAAATACTGAGCATTATTAAGTACATATGACACCTTCAGTATAATTGAACATTTGATACACAGCTCATAAACATTACACACAAAAATATGGTTTCTAAGGTCCCTCTGGGATTTAGACTTTTTCAGAAAAAAAAAAGTCTAATGAAAGCAATTATTTCAGTATTGAATTAAAGCTAAATAAAGATTTTTACCTTCCCCCTCATCAGCCTGCCTCAATCTGAGAAGTTAGTGGGAAATTGTGAAGTGATTTCATTTTTTAAATTTCTATATCACATCTTAACATAAATAGATATTATGATTTTTTTCAGGTTGAGAGAGCTTTATTGAAGAGAGAATAAAATCTCTTGTGACTGGTACAGTAGTCTTCTAGCACTGAGATCCTCTAAGTAGGAGCTACACAGTGCCTGGTTCTTTATGGAGTCCCTGTCCTTGGGGGTTGGTCACTGAGGATTTCCAAGTGGAGATACCTTGAAGGGACAATCCTTCAACCCTACTGAAACTGTGACACCCATCAAGGTTGTGACTTTTTGCCTTGTTGTTATTATTTTTAGTTTTATATTTTTGCTTCCTCAGGTCATGCATTTACATATTGAGGTATGAGTCAGATACCAGTTACTACGCCCCTCACCCCCCAGGGAATATATGGAGTGCACTTGAAGTCTCTTTTCCTCAGTTGTGATATACAAAAAACATTCTTCCTTTTCTTCCCTGGAGGAAAAACACAAACAAGCCAAAGAAAACAACCAAAGGAAATAAAACTGGCAGTATGCCAGCCGGCATGTCCAGAAAGTCCTAGCTTCCATCCTTATCAAGATGCTTAATGAATTTCTACATCTTTGTTTACAGAGCTGGGAGGAGGCTAATTGCTAATGGAGGCAGAACTGAGTTTTACAGGTGTAAGAGCAGTCTAGCATTCTTTGGTTTGTGGGGGTACTTATCAACAATTAATTATTATCTGTCACAATTCTGACAGGATACAATTTGAGTATCCTTTTATATTTAAGTTCTGTAAATGTTTAATAAATCAATGCATAAGAACAGATAAGAACCCTAAATCTCACATGGTTCAGCCATTTTCTTTATAGATTATACACACACACACACACACACACACACACACACATGATCTGTTATATACAAAATCTATCTTTATAGATTATAGATCACATATATGATATAGATTTTATAGATATAAATCTGTAAAGATCTATAAAGATCTATATTTATCTATATCTATGTTTCTATATATATATATTTTTCAGAGTCTTGTTATGAAGTCTAGGCTAGTATTTACTGTGAACTTACTACGTAGCCTGGGCTGGCCTTAAACATATGATAATCCTCCTGCTTCAGCCTTAAGAAACCTGAATTTACAAGCATGTGCTTCCATGCCTCGCTAATTTTTATGTGGTTCTGGTAATCAAACCCAGGGCCTTGACCTTGCTAGGAAAGCACTGCATCCCTGAGCTATGCTCCCAGCCCTCATACATCATAATGTGCAGTAGCTTCAAATCTTAATTGAAAAACACCTATGGTTAAGGATATCATAATAAATATCGAAGGAGAAATACCATGAAGAAAGTAGTACAGAAATTTATGTACATTTCCAGTAGCTTTGCCATCATGCTTTTTCCTAAAGCTGCTTGTAACAAAGCTGTTAGGAGGGAGAAATAATCTTTTAAAGAGATTGACATTCAATTATTTAAAAAAGGAAGGCTATTAAAGATTATGTTGTCTAGTTAGTGTTGCATAAAACAATTCCAGACTATTCTGATGACCGACACCTCCTGCTTCACACAGGACGAGTTCACACTATTGAGCTGTGAAAGTCAAGAGTCTGACGCATAAGCTCATTTTTAATCCTATGTGTTGGAATGCACATATACTAATGTAACTGGAAGCATAATGACCACACAGAAATGAAACCCAGCTTTGTATGAAAGTGTGACCAACGGGAGCCAAGAAATTATAAAATTTTCGTGGAAACTCACCCTTAGTCTTCGCATCCAAGAAAATGTATGCATTAGAGCTCATGCAGAAAAAAGGCTAGCCAAAGCCAAGGGCTTGACTTAGCCGGGATGTAACTCTTAAAATTTGCATTGCTCTCTCATAATAGGATTTGCTGATTACCAACGGGAGCTGCCTGCAAATGTTGCCTTGATTCCAAACTATGATGAACCCTACAGCAAGATCTGTGCATTTATCTTAGCAATAGCTTCTAAGATAAGCTATTTCTGTCTCAGTGAGCTAATGTGCTTTTAAAGCATTCTACATTTTAACAGAGACCTTGAAGTTATCTCTGGGTGGCAGCAATTTTAACCAAGTAGATTGAGTCATGAGGAGAGATCCTGGGAGATTATTTTATTACAGGATTTCTTCCTAAGACAACCTTTCAGTGCCTCCTCCCTTTTCAAAGTCCCAATTCTGCAGCGTGATATAGAAGAGCCATGTGATTAGACCGTGCCTGCCTCTCCAGCTTTCTCTCTTACGTCTTTTTAACATAAATTTTAAATTCCACTCCATTCTAAACTACTTTCAATCAGTGAAATTCTCCTTAGGTTTTTTCAAATTCCTGAGCTACTTTTGGTAACAGTTCCTCTTTCTATAATACATACTCTGATATTTATATATGGGTCATTAATATATTAATATGAAATGGTCATTGACAATTTCTGATAATCAAGAATAGTCCTGGTCCTCTCTCCCTTCAATTGCTTCCATTCCAGTTGATGACGAGCCCTATCCTTTTGTGTTTTCTGGACTGAAATTTCGAATTGTCCTTCTTCTTTCACCCTTTATATCCAAATCCATTATACTAGCCTTCAAAATATGATATAAGGTATAATCGCAAGGTCCAAAGTTCATATGGTATGATATCAAAGGCAATATTGCATGATATCATGGCATGACATCATCGTTGCTAATGTAGATTGTGATGGAAACCTCTTAACTCTTCTTTCCACTTAAATTATCGTTTCAATTTAATGACCATGAAGACATTGCTAGAGTATAAGTTAGATATTTTCACTCATCTGGTCTAAATCTTCTGTGGCTCAGAGTAAAATCAAAATAATTGCCTTGACTGATGAGCCTCTCCCGGCTCAGGGCCAAGCTCCCTGTTCTCTGTTGTCACCATTCTCTACTCTCTGTCATTTGCATGTCTTCCTTTCCAGCTATAATGGTCTTGCTGACTTTCCTAGAACACATCAGTTACACTTTCCTTGCTGGTTGTTTTGGATTGCATGTTGCTTCTCCGGATTTTGTTAAGATCCCTTCCTTCACATAATTTTCTGCTCCTGTGTTAACTCTTCATAATCTCTGTCCCCTAGTAGAAGCAGCGCATTTTCTTCTATCATGGTTTTATTGTTCTTTAGAGATGCTTACCCCTCTAACATAATAGCATTTTTTTGCATATGGTTACACTGATTAGTTAGAATATGAACTCCACGAGGTTGGGGATTTGGCCTATCTTACTGCCAGTGCATTTATAAAGACCAGGGCAGTGCCTGGGTAAAAACCAAAAATTCTGAAATAGCTAAGTGTGCTACTCTATCTATTGCTTTAAGCGTAGTATACTTATGTTTTATAGATTTTAGCTCATTTAATGTAGCAATTCACTCATTTGGACTTGGATGTAAATTTATCCTAAGAAAGCTGACTGATGCAATGACAACCCAAGTGTGTTTTGAATGCACAGATAATTTACCTTTCAGTACACAGCTAAGGAATTTGAAATTTAACTTCTCTCTCTCTCTCTGTCTCTCTCTCTCTCTCTCTCTCATACACACACACACACACACACACACACACACACACACACACACACTTTCTAGCCTTATGAATTCCATTGTTATAGTTCTCTTCTTATGTATACCGGTGGGTGAAGCCACATTAAACAGTCTCAACGAAGATACTGTAAGACATAGAAAAAAAGAGCTTTTGGCAAATCACCCCAATAAAGGGTTCTGCTGGGCCCAGAGAAGAGCCATCAATATATGGTCACTGCAGCCCATTCTAGGGGTGAAAACTTGACTAATAAGTGCTGATTTGAGTGATAAAGTGAGTCATATGCAGAAGATTAAAAATCACATGGTTTTTCTGATTTGGGAAACCCAGACAACAGGCATTCGATAGAAGCAAATGAGTGGGATAGTGGGAGCTAGGGAGGGTGGGAAGGGTACGGGGGGGGTGGTGTCTAAAAATGGGGAAAGGATTGTAATATCGGTGTGATATGTGTGTGCACAAAATACTCAAGTTCATGGTAAACATTATGTATTGCATATATATATATATATATATATATATATATATATATATATATATGGTGGAGAAAATACTGATTGCTCAATGTATTTGTTGAGCAAATGGGAAACTTCATAAGAGGCACTTAATGCTTTTGGTAGTAGTCTGCAAACCACCATCTGCCATCATGATATATCTTGGAAAGAATGACAAAATTAGTTTTGTCAGTCATGTGTCTTCATCCCTGATATTTTCGCATCACATGTAGTCAGAGCTATCCTGGATTTCTCTTTGTTTCTTACTTTTCCATTCAGTCTATCAGTAGAACGTATCTTTTTAATTTATTTTATTTCCCCCCTTAATCTTCCTGCTTCATTGTAACCGCTGCTGTTTGTTTTTGGACTGGCATGACATCAGAAAGCCAATAGCCAGTCCACAATGTTATTTCTCTCTTTCAAAAAGAAATTTTTTTCTGCATTGCAGCCAATAGTGTTCTTTCCCCCATTTTTTAGTGTGTATTTTTAATACAAAATGGTTATAATAAGCTTGAAAGTTTTGTGTACATACATATTACATCCGCTTCCTATTCTTTTCCCTTCTCCTCCTTTCACCATCAACCCCAATCCTTTCCCCAAATTCCAGCATCTCCCCCATTGACTCTATCATTTATTTATTCTCTGAGTTTTTCACATTAGAAAGAAAATGTGGTACTTAACCTTCTGAGTCTGTTTCACTTCACTTGGCACAATGTTCTTAAGTTGTATTCATTTACAAATGATCCAAATCTATTTGTCTTTGTACAGAGTAGTACTCTCTTGTGTATACGCACCGTATTTTCTTTATTGGACGACTGGTACATAATTTGGCATATTCTATGTTTAGCTATTATTACTTGTGCTGCTATAAATATAGGTGTGCATATATCTCTGTCATATGATGCTTTTAACAGTTTTGGATAGATATCCAGAAAAGGTCATTGGGTCAAATAGAAAATATATTTTCAGAGTTTTGAGAAATCTTAGAGCTGCTTTCCAAATGATTCTACCAGTTTACAGTCTTTCTTCAATGTTGGAGGATTCCTTTTCCCCTTATCCTCTCCAGCATGCATTATTGAGTTCTTGATAAAAGCCATTCTCACTGCAGTAAGATGGTATCTCAGTGGTGTTTGAGGTGCATTTCTGTAATAGCTAAGGATGTCGAACTTTTTTTTTGTTTGTTTACTTGCTAACCATTTATACTTCTGAGAACCATATATTTCGCTTACCAATTTTCTAATTGGATCTTTGAGGGATCTATTTTTTATTCAATGTTTCATACATTCATTGTTCCTAGCTCCCTCATTATTAGATCCCTGTCTGATGTGTTGGTGGTAAAGGTGTCTTCCCATCCTGTCGGTTCTCCCCTTACTATTTGTTGTGTCTTTTGCTGGGCAGGAACTTTTAAATTTGATAGAATCCCATTTGTTGATGCTGGAGGTTGCACGAGGTATCCTATTAAGAAAGTCTTTGTCCACACGTATATCTTCAAGACTTTTACCTGTTTTGTCTTCCAGGAGGTTCAGAATTTCCCTTTTAATATTTAGGTCTTTGGTCCACTTTGTCAACATAGTTCTCAGAAAATATTAACAAATATATTTTTCTACTGAAAAATCTTAGATGCTTGTCTGTGCCAATGATAAAGACGCTAAACTTCCTATTTGTAGCAGTGATGTGGCATTAATGAATCTTAACACTCTCCCAATTCCAGTTCATAATCAGCCTGTCTCCTGCTCTAAACTTTGTCCGACTTTTCTCAAAACAATCATCTTCCTCGCCAAGGCCTCTGTCCTTGGTGTCTGCTGTATGGGAAATTCTTTGACTTCCCTTTCTGTACCTTTGATTTCTCTGCCATTTCTGTTACACAGGTTTCCTGGTTCTCTTGTATAGATGCAGCTATCACCATTGTCCCTAGAACTTGGCTGCACTAAAATATCTATTGTATTAATGGATTGTGGTTCAGTGAATGAGCCTCCACATTACTGAGTAAATGATGTGAAGCCCTCGAGAGTAGGATGCCTAAGACCATCAATGCTCACAAGTTCCTCGTGTCTCAGATTGCAAGTTTTTAAATGTCAGATTTTGCTACTCCGCTCAAAAAAGTTGAAATTGATTTGAAAAGTTTAGATAATTGCCAGAGCTCACCTACCGTGCTGTTTGTTTCATGTGGACCCTCAGTGCTGAGGGAGCCACTGTGGCTTCCCTGTATTTCACCTACCGCATGCTGACGTTCCCAGGCACAAACAGTTCTGTTGACACTTTCTCTCTTCCTAAGAATGGAATTGCTACGATAGTCAGAGTTTCACTACAGATCTTCACAGTCTCTAATTTTCATAGGCGGTCTGTCATCTTTTTAAAACTCTTCACACCTCAGTGAGAGATGTTTTACCAGCACTCTGACTTACAAGTGGGAAACTGAGGCTAAGAAGTGAAGTACATTGCTCATTTTTATAAAGCTAATAAAGGGGACAGCTGGAACTTAAATTCTGGACAGGTGGTTTAAAATTCTGGGTTTTTTTTCTGTTATGTCACTCTGCCTCCAACTCTTTTTTTTCTCAGAGGTGGTCATGTCTTTTTGTTTCAAATTACAAAGAGATTCAGTGTTAAAAGTGCCAGGAGAATGCCACTGTGATACCCTATTACCCATCAGGTATTCCTGCACCAGGGCTGTGAGGCAGAAGATGGTCTGTCAAGCTAGACAACCTCTGTCCCTCACAATGTGATCTTGACCAAGTTGTAGAACTTATTATATATGTTTCTCATTATTGTGTTAAGAATTAGAGAAAGTCTAATTAGTGAATAGCAGGCAATGATAAATTAGTAGATAGTAAAGATTCACAGGAGGCAGACTATAATTTCTGTATTTGAAAACAATGTTATAATTCTAGCTAATATTTAAATAGATCTTTAAAAGGTATTCCTTTGGAACATGTCCAGAAAGCATTGCAGAGGACATTTTATTTCTATTCTGCAAACAATGAAACATTCAAATATTAAATAGTTAATTTTCATAGAATCAAAAAGCATTGAGCTGATATTTAATATGAATACTTAGGATTTGTTACTCTGATCTGGAAGTGGAATAAAAGTTACTTAAACCTCTTTATGGTGTCAGTTCAATAGGGAATAAAAATTACCTGTTATCCTAAAAATCTCACATATGGTAGGCTATGGCATAATGCTCTCCTGTTTAAATTACAAATTGTAAAAAAAACTAGAACAAAATTATTTTTAACAGATGTTCACAGATAGTCACTGTACTAAAAATTGGGAAAGTTCTGAACAGTCTCTGAGATTGTTTTTCTTTACTTCCAGAAATTCTTTTGTATTTTTACACTATTTTTGTATATATGTGTGCATGCCGGTGTGTATGCATGTGTGCTATTGGGAACTGAACGCAAACCCTTCACTATGAGCTACATACTAAGCCCATTTGTCTTTTTAGTCTCGAGACAAGGTCTTAATAAGTCACTAAACTGATCGGGCTAGGCTTGGACTAGTGATTCCTATGTCTCAGTTTCCCAGAGTGCTGACATTGCAGATTTGTGCCACCAGGACATGTTTGGTATTTCTTTTTTTGAACATCATACAAATGGAACAAACCGTGTGCCTCTTTTGTATAGAAATCATTGTTCAGCCTTCGATTTGTGACGTCCTCCGGCTCTGTTTTCTGCAGCTGTAGTGTGCTAGTTCTCATTGTGGAGTATTATTTTATGAACACAGTAAATGTATTTATCTACTTTATTGTTGGAAATTTGGGTTCTTTTCAGCTTTGCTCATTTTGCCGTAACAAATATTCTTGTACATATCTGTGAGTAACCATATTTATGTATTCTATTTATTAATATGTTTAGATATGGAATATCTGAATATGCTTAGACTCGATTAAAACAGATTCTGTAACACTAATTACAGCTGAGAAATAGAAATTCTGGGTGTGCTTCAATTCTATTTTAGTAGATCCCGCGACAGTGATTATAGCTGTTTCCATTTCCGGTGGCAATAAATAAGAATTTCAGTTGTGCCATGTATTTATCAATACTTGCTCCCTTTAATTTTAGCCATACCAGTTGTTAGTATTCTATTATGTTTTGTATTTGCATTTCTTTGTTGAGAAATATACTTAAACACATTATATGCTCCCTAATCATTTGGATATACTATTTTGTGAGAACTGGAATTTTCTACTTATACTTTACTTCATTTTTCAAGTCAATGCTTGTCTTTCCAATACCTGTAACAGGGGTGTACTTATATCACTCTTTATTGATTTATTTTTCTGTTCAATTATTGTGCATGACCTTCTCATTATAGAAGATGAAAATTTCGCTATTTAACATCTCACCCAGAATGGAAACTAAAACACTCAAACCCTTCCCAATTCCTTCTTCTAGGGATTGATTTGATCAATCAGTGTTTACCTATACATGGTATTTTTTGTACTGAGTTGCATCCCAAACCTGTTTTAAAATTATTATTATTTGAAACAGATACTAAGAGGCCCAGGCAGCGCTAGAACTTGTCATCCTCTTGCCTCAGCCTCCTAGAGTGATGATTGTAATGTCAATAATATTGCTAACAGTGCTTCTTATTGTAAGTGTTGCTTTCTCTGGACTAAATGGTCACCTGATTTTGTTGTTGTTGTTGTTGTTGATTATTGTTGTTCTTCTTTGTTCTCACTCGATGTGAATGAAAATTCTTCTCAGATAATATTTTCCAGCACATTTCAATGCATTTGAGAATTCATAATTTTATGAAAACGTGATTTCAGAAGTTTCTGATCTGCTTTCTTCTTTCCTATAAGTTTTGTGGATGTACAGTGTATTTCTTTAGTTTGTTCTCTTTTTAACAGTATCTCATTTTAGTTGTTGGATGTTTAGTTCCCGATTCCTTTGGGTGTCGCTTTTTCCAATCCCAGTCTTGTTTGTATAAGCCAGATAGATATGTAGCTACAACGGCATTCTTGAGATAGAAAATGTAGGGAATAAGTTGTTTAAATACTCTCTATCTGGAAAAGTTTTAATTTACCTTCTTACTTAGTTGATACTTTTATGGATAGAGAATTCTAGGTTACAAAGCATTTTTCCTGAATATTATAGAAATATGAGAAATGTCTCTATAGCTTATCATACTTTACTGTATAATTTTTGAGAAATAGAATGCCATTCTATCTTTCATTAATTGCATGGAGTATGACCTCTCTCTGGAAAGCTGGGGCTGCTTTCTTATCCTCAGTGTTGTATAATAGTGATGACATAACCTGTGAGAATCCACTCTTAAACCACACCTGGAAGATTGGAAGATCCTTGCAGTTTCAAATTCCCAATTTCATTTCTGGAATTTAAAAACAATATTCGATGAATCCCTTGGATTTTCTCTTATTATTTCTGGAAGTGCCATTATTTGAATAGGAGGATTTTATTTTTAGTTTTCCAACTGATTTATGACTTCCGGCTTCCATCATCTGCTATATTATTTTTGTTGCTTTTAAAAGTGCAGTGGAGATATTGCATCTTGTTAGTGTCCATATGTATTGAGTTATTCCTTTCTGCTGTCTGGTTCTGCTGCTGTCATCTCGGTGTTATTCTTCATTGCTCTCATTTCTTGCAGACACTTATTTGATGTTCTGTAGGACAATATTGAGGTTCCCACTCTCTTATGCGTGCGCGCACGCACACACACACACACACACACACACACACACACACACACATTTTCTTAATAATTAATAGGGCTTAACACTCCATGCTTTCATTTTCCTGCTAGTTGTTCATGACTTTACTCAAATATTCCAAAGTTTAGCTACCTGTTCATACTTAAGAGAAAACCATTAAAATATTGATTTTAAACTCAGTTGTGTGTGTGTGTGTGTGTGTGTGTGTGTGTGTGTGTGTGTGTGTGTGTGTTTTATGTATGTTGATGGCAACGATTTTGAGTTTATTCTTTGGAACTATTCAGAATTTGAGTGAGTAAACTTCTAGTCCCTCGAGAGAAAATAAATAAATTCCTAGAGGAATTAAACTGGATTGCTTGCACTCTTTGAGTCAAGCAGGGAGGATAAAGCAAAGGCGTGCAAACCCAGTACATCCGCTTTCATTTAAAGCCCCTATTTTTTTCTTTAAATTTCTGCTCTCAAATGTGTCAGTTGTGTTTCAGTCCTTTGTGGTTTCCTCTTCTCAGAATCACCTTCTCACATTTACTTGGGCATGGGAGAGGAAGAGGGCTGGCTACAGTGGGGGAAAGAGCTCCGGAGACCCTAACAGTTCCTTAATCTAATCTCCAATTAGTTTTCTTCTTTTAGACATAGTTTCAAAGATGGCCAATGTCACCATTCGCATATTTAGTGGTGTAAATGAAATTGTTCCTTGGTTTTCTCCATGTAGGTTGTGAGCCATATTTCTCAGGTCTTCTAGATGAATTCATATTAATCTTTCTTTTTTCTAACTTTTAAAAATTATGTTGCCCTTATCTCCCCTTCTCTGTGCTTTGGCCCTGAGGGTTTTAGACCTTTATAATTTATTTTTAGTATGATACGATGTGGGTCTGATGGAGAAAGTAGAGGTAAAAGAAGTATTTAACCCAAGATTTTTAACAAGAAGCTAGGCTTTCCATTGTAAAATTGCTTTTGACCCACAAATGACAAGTCAAAAGGAATGCTGGCCAACATGATTTATATACAATAATATTAAATTATGTCTTTGAAAATAATCAGATTGTATAAAACATCTTTTTCTTTCTGAAAATGAAGCTAGAGTAAGTGATACAATTCTACACTTGTTAAACTACAATTATCCTTTACAAAAAATATTAGGAAAGAAAACTTCCTGGAAAGATAGATATTACCCCTTTGGAAGTAGAGTATCTATCTAATTTCAAAGACCAATGGAGCATTATTTAAAATGTTAACTGTGTGAACTATTTCTTTAAGTTTTCAGGATATTATGGGAAATTAAGACTATAAATTGCCATTTCTCTAAGGATGGTTAAGTCAGGTTTAAGAAAAAAAAGGCATGAGCTATTTCACATTAAATTTCATTGGAAATATAATTTCAAATGAGTTAAAAGTAAGATTTTCAATGGTTTGGGAAGTGGCTGAGGGAATGCAAATAAGGAGAGGTGGTAGAGGGAAATGTAGTGCATAATTGGGGTTGAAGGACTATTGAGATACCACAAAGATGAGGGCTGGGATCAGGCTTATTTAACAACTTCATTAATGGTCTGGAAGAAAGAGGATTCAACAAGTTAATTAAATCTACAGATGGTCCTTAGTGGAAGTTACAAATATGAGAGAGAACTGAGAAATAATACAGAAAGAGCAAGGGGTCAAAAGCTCTGATAGCTGTGGGCACAGAAGAGCAAAATTAAATTTGAGGAGGATAATTACCATTGAATACACTTTGCTCAATGAAAATAAAAAGTAGTTAAATTGCAATCAATTAATGCTGAATAAAAACAGTAATGCTAAAGAAAATCTGTGGCTGGTGAGCAAGTTATCTGCTAGAGCACAGCTTTGTGGCTGTAGAAATGAGTTAATTTTAAAAGAAGATGTACTTTTCAGGTGTTTATTTCTACTCATAATATTCTCAAGATAAAGATCTAATGACCAGGAATTGTCTGTTGTTACAACAATCGGTCAGGATCAATCTAATGCTCGTATGGACTTATGTTTTAATCGTGTAGTTATATTAGAAGCTCATGGAAACACTGTAATGAATTTATGAAGCTAAGAGTGGGATGGGATGGGATGGATGATTTAATATGGGAGGAGCTTTTGAGACTGGACTGATTATTAAGTGTGTCACTTAAACTTTTATGCGTGCTGGTTAGTGTTACTGTGGTGGAAGTTTTGAAAGATTAAGTACTCATACCCCATTTCAGTCCTACAATGACCACAGGAAATCCCGTGGGATCTAGGTGTTGGAAGATCTACCTTGAGTTCAAAGTCACTATAAATAGAATCTAGAATCGTACCAAGCACTGGAGGCAGTAGGGAGGACTGACTGATGTTACAGTTACAGTTTCTAGAATAGAAACCATCTACATAGATAAACGTACACAAGACCTTAATCATTTATTGAGTACCCCACCCATGGCAGGGTGATTCTCAGCACTCTTCCCAAGTTATTTCTTTAACTCTGCCTCTTATTCTACAGGATCGGACATTATTCTCAGCCTCAATTTACAGTTGAGAATATTGAAACCTAGGAAATACAAGAAAACACTTAAGCGTGGTCACTCATAAGAGAAACACAGATTTTAACACAGCACTTGGTACTTTTGAAATCTGCTTTTCCCCCCAGTGGTGTTGCATTGTTTCTCACAGAATGTTTGCATGACTAACATGCACAATGCATAAATACATTTTGTCTATTTTAGAGTTTTAGGGTCTTGCTTTAGGCAAAAAAATCTTTTCCCCCCCCCAGGGACTGCTGTCAACAAAGCTGTCCGGGAGAATACAGCATACACACAGGATTCACTCTACAACTTCCAACAAAATCATCAAAAATTATGGCTTATAGCTGGGTTAAGTGTCTGCCTAACTTGAAAAGAAAAATACATTACATAATTTGCATGTACATAAAATAATCTCCTAATATCTATAACTATTATTGTTACAGAAAGCAGAATCCTAAGTATCACCTATTAAATATTTTAAATATTAATATCTTTAAGAGTAGTGCTTTTACTTGTTAGAATGCTCAGATATTCTACAAGTGTAGTTTATGGCAGACATTAGAGCCCTTAGCCCTGGCTGTCTGTCCAAGAATTATCTGCTCTTCTGTCCCTGGAAGAAAAAAGAAAGAAAAACAGAATTACCAATTTCTTCTGTGCAGGGTGCCTCACCACCAACTTCCTTAGGGCTTAGGTGGTGCGACTGACCTTGTCTAAAGATGATGCTGTCTTGGGGAAACATATATTGAGTAATTAAATGGATTATAAAGAATTAAAAATAAAATTTCCAGTTCTTTTGTTGTTGTTAAACAATAGTGAAAAATTTTCCATGAAAACCATCAGAAAGAGAAGACAATTAAAGGATGAAAAGCTGGGAACATTTACTAAAATGTCTGAGGGAGGAACTGAGAAGATTAACAGATGTCCAGGTAGCTCATTGCAGGGATTTCCCCACATCTTTCTTCTTCTTGAAACTATTCAGAATTACTTGATCTGGGGGGAAATGAGATCTTTAAGCAAGAATTCTGTGTCTGTAGTAAAAATGATAATGTTTGAACTAGAGGTTTTATTTACATTTAGAGAAGTCAAGTTATCTTTTCTGGACAGTATTAAGTAAATTAAGAAGTGGTTTTTAGTATGCTGATAACAAACTTAGTTTTTCCATGTTTTGAATTTATACTTACCCAAATGAAACCCATGGAAAAAGATTCCATTTTAGAGTTGGGGGCAAAAGATCTAAAAAAGTATCTGTTTTTTGGTTATATCTAAATGATTTATAAGTTTTCTAGGGCTCAATTCGCCCCCCTGATGGACAGCACTAGTGATTTGGGAGAATTACTTCAGGATAGAGTGCAAGCCCTCCTATTATTTTAGTAATAGTAATTTCTTTGTTATTATTCATTAGTGTATGAGAAATATCATGCATCATGTCATATAGTGTAAGACCTTGAAAAGTATGAGATATGAAAAGCATGATTCTACTTTTTGTCACTGTGGAAATTACATTGGCTTCTCTGAAAACAACACCTGAATTGAGTCTCAAAGATGAAAGAGGCTCAAAATATAATTTAAAAATAGCATAAATTCTCAAAATTAACCAAGTTTGAGAATGTATTCATTAGGAAAAACAAAAACACTAGTAGAAAGATTAAATGATTGCATGCAGATATTAACTGTCTTTTCAATACCTTTTTCAATTCAAGGAGAAAGTACTAATTATTGTGATTTTTGGCCCAAAGCAGTTTCTGCTGGTACATATCTGGTGATGAAATTGACTTTATCACAGAAATGAATATTTGTCCCGCTGTCTGGTCATCACAGCATAGGTAGTTTAGTAAGCCACACCCTATGACTCGCTCATCTCCAGTAATGCTAATTTTTCCTAAGGAGGAAAATCTTTTGAAAACTAAATTTGTGGGAGGAAAGCCATTGGTGAAATTAATGTCCAAAGCAATTTTTCAATGCCAGAAGCTAAAGTCACCCACATGTATAGGATTTCTTAACTCACATATAACAAATTAAAAACGAATCTGTGGCTCATTTAATAAATAACAATGGTCTTGGAGTGCTCCAAACAAGAACAGAAACTTTTATTCTACAAGCCAGATCATTTTCTAGAGACAGAAAAAAAAAAATACCAAGATCTAGCTGCAAAAGGTTTTGTAAGGATTGAATACCTGCTACATAAAGAAATGATTTAAAACAAATCCACTGCATGAGCTATTAGAGGAGATAAGAAAGACACATAAATAATTAATTAATACATGATTTAAAAGTGATAAATTTGGAAGGAGAGGTGTAAAGAGCTTTGGTAGGATTTTAGCAGTAGAATATTGCTTCTGTTTCTGTGGAACAGAGGAAGGATAAAGAAGAATTGTTATAAATAAGAAGCATTTGAACTTTAATGGGTGATTTAAACATATCTAACTCAAGGGGGAAAAGCAGTCATTCCAGACAAGGGGAATGATGTGAATAAATTTTTGCAGCATGAATGTACAGGTAGCACTCTGGGAGTAACCACTGAGTTAGTCAGGAAGGCAGGTTAGGACTGTAGTTACTTGTGTTAGTTTCAGATGTAGAAGGATGAGTTCATCACAGCCCTTAGTTGCTAATACCGTCACACCATCATCCTAAATCCTCTATTTGCACAATCTCTTTTACCTGTCACCACTTCCTATTTTTCCTGTACTTTATCACACAGACAACCTCTTAACATATTTGATATATCTATTTATGCTTACATGTGTTAATGTCTCGTGTGTATGTCTGTGTATATGTTTGTGCATGTGTAGATTCCTCATTTAAGAAGTATACCATTATATATTTCACTGCCATGATTCCCTCTTAAAAATACAGTCCTTTTGTAAATGGAAGATTTAGAGGGATTGCTGTATTTGTCTCAAGTCCACTTACAATTACTGCTTTGTAGTCCAGGATTCCATTTTCACTGTTTTTCTACTAAATTTTTCTTGCAAATGAAAACATGCACCCGATACAATCTCCCTCTCTTGGAACCCATGTTAGTACAGGCAGCGTCTTGACTCTTCTTTGACGGACTTGTGTGGAAAGCTCTCTAGTAACTGTACTAAAGATGACTCGTGGGTTAAAATATATGCATAAACTTTTCAAGGGGTTAAAATACATGTATAAACTTTTCATGTCGAGTAGTACCAGATTGTTTCCAGAATGCTGCATTTATTATTATTCATAGTCCACACAGGTTATTATGCATGCAAAAATCTACTAATAGTACATAAATTCTCCAGCTTTGTAAGTTTGTTGATTTCTAAAGCTGCCAACATCGAAATGATTGATCATTGTTTAATTTTCATTTTTCTAAGTATAAATGAGTTTAAATATTTCTTTCAGTGCCTCCTAGACTTTTAGATGTCTCTTCAAATTGCCTCTCATTTTTTTTTTTGGCCCATTGAATGGTATTTTTATCTTTTCTTTCTTTATTTAAAATATACGTATTAGAATATGTTAAGTAATGGCAGAGATGGAGCCATTCTCATCTTGTTCTCTATTACAAAAAACACACATCAAATTTTGCCCTTAACTACATTTGTCCTGATTTTTTTAATTTATTCTTTCTTGTATCAATATTTCTCTTATATTGTAAGATGATAGCATTCTTTAAGAGATGCTGAAAATCATACATCTGGAAGATCACAGTAAATACTGGATATGTATTGCTGTGCGAAGTACATGAATGATTTATGGTTGATTTTTTAATTGACTTGTCAGTGTCAAGAGTCTGAAAAGTGAGAGTCAGGCTTGAGTGGATGGATTCACCATCCTCTGGTACGATTTAAAGGTTTCATTGATTTTTTGTCGTAAAAATTGATTTAAAACAGTGCTATGTTTTCATTGTAAAAGATGGAAAAGCAACGGGAAATTAAAATGGCTGATAATCTTCATACCGAGAGAGAAAAATACTAAGAGTTCTGATATCAAACAATAGAAAAAGGCCGCCTCACTCTAGGAGCGATAAAGCAAACCCACCTTTCCTTGAGTCACTTTATTAGGAACCCCAGCCAACTGGACAGTGCCCACCTAGAGAGAAGGCTGATTTATTTAACCCATGCACAGCTATGGGCAACTATGTCTCACAAGCCAATCTGCAAGAGAAACGCCTTCACAGGCTTACCCATACTGAGTGCTTTATCAGCTACCTAGGTATCCCTTAGTCCAGTCAACCTGATGCATACAATTAATCAGCGTGGACTTAATTTTGTTTTTATTATAAGAATGAGTCATAATCCACTGTTTTCTTGTGAAAGAAGTTTATTATAATGTCAATAAAAGACATTTTGGATTACTCACCTGAGGCCTACATTGTTTATGGGACAGTCCTTAGGTGGCTTGGTAGGGTGACAGTAACTGCACACTGTGTCACTTAAGGTCCTCTGTCTCTCTGAGTGTTCACTTAAAAATATGACATATGTGGTTCTTCTGATCTAGGAATTTGTCACCCATGGTTGGGTCACTTGCTATTATTCCTCTTCTGTTGCCAGAATCCCAATTGGCCAGGAGTTTGGCTCCATGGCAAGTTTTCCAATCCATAAGGCAAAGTTTACTTGTCTTGCCGAGCCAAAAGAAATGACAGGGATCAATACTGGGGAGAATTCAAACCAACCAGAAGAACGAAGTAAAATGGCCAAGACAACAAAGCAAAGGTCTTTCTGAGGCTTCCAAGAGGTCTAATGTGAGGAGGCTAGGTTGAAAGAATGCTAGGCTTTGTTAGGACAGAGATTAGGTTAGTTTTACCAATGGTCACCTTCACCTTCTGGTGTCTGGTACATCGTAGATATTCAATGCATGATTTCTAAGCTGAGTAAATTCTTAGGTCTCTTACAAACAGCTTACACATGTACTTTTTTTATCCTTGAAATTACTGATTTCCTGATTAGACAGGTTATTCTTTGTGCTCTAGATACTCATGTATAGTCAGCGATTCTAATATTATTATCTGGAATTAGCAATTCTAAAATGATCCAGTTTTTTCTGTGGTAGCTAGCAGTGCTACTCAGAATAGTCATTACAATATTCGGATACGTCTTTTGCTGGTGACAATGGTCATCTCTCTTCCAGAGGAAAATAAAATCTTCTATGGCCCTAACAAGCGTGACCTGCTGTGTCGTCAAAGGTTTTTCTTGACATGAGGTATGAAGAACAATGGGAAATGTCCCTTAGAAAAGTGGTTTTGGAATATCAGTGTGAAACCTTCCAACTTCATTTTCTTTTTATCTTTATGAGTGGACAAACCTCATGACTGATTGATAGCTGAGAATCAATGTTTTGAGTATGCAACTTTATAATCAATAACTAAGTATTTTGTCAAGGTATGTAAGTGGTTGACAGTCTCATTTAGGTAATATCTATCTGGTGTTGGCATTTGCTGAAATTTATATTAAGTACCTCAGAAAAATGTAAGTCTTAGAGCTGGACATAGATACACCTTTGAGTTCTGTTTTTAACAGGATAGTGTATACCTAGGTAAGTTTCACAACTTCCTTTGGCTATACCTCTTTATGTATTGAGTTAGGAAAAATTTATAAATTATATTTTCAGAGTACATAAAAATAACAATAGCTAACGTTTACAGAACAATGACTGGGTACCAGATTGAGACGTAAGTGTTTATATGTATTTGCTGACTTAAGTACACTGATGCTTGTAGACAATTTTCTGTCATCTAGATAAGGGGACTGGGTGGAAAGAGTGAGATTAAGTAAATTAACCCACAGTTGGGTATGTGGAATATGGCAGGTCAAAGGTCTAAATTTAGGCAATCTAGCTATAAAACCTGTGTTTGCGAACACTGTCCTCTACCATCTGTTACTGAGAGACATTGTGTCCTATTTGTGAAACCTGTGATGCTGATGGTGCCAAATGACAATTACGCAGCCGATGACAGATAATGACGCTGGAAGTTGATGGGAACAGCAATGGTAGCTGGAGGAAAGGACATTACTAGACCCTCACTCAGGGCGAGTCAACTTTTGGTCATTGTTACCTCAATGTGGCACAGCTAGTGGTTTAGAATTTCAAGGATGGAAAAGCTATGCAAACGTAAGAGATTGTTTCTTTATACACTAATGGTGAACATTAAATTCAGTAATTTACAGTAAAGGACCACTTTCACATTTTATTCCTTTTCCCCTTAATTTTCACAGTTCTTCAAGATAGTCAACCTTGGTAGTCTAGGACACAGCATCCTTGACAGAATCTCGGGATTGGAAGCGAGCGCTGGATCTTCTCTTCCTCCCTACTGATCTTCGCCTCTTGTTTTCTTAGCACTTTCTTCTGGTTAATGTTATTTGTTGTCCTGAAAGAAGCTGACTCCCATGGAAGCAGCTGAATTCACTTGATTTTTACATTCTTTTGGTATGTTCAAGTGAAAGCTGGACCCTGATGACTCTCCAACATGGAACCATGTAGGAAAGCCCACCTGTCATATGACAGCTTCTGAGTATCCAAGGGACAATCTTAATTTTTTTCTATTTAATTTGCCTTTTGGGTTTGACCTATGACTGCAGGCTGCCAACTTCATCCAGGGTCATACTGCCATATCTATCCCCAGGGCTCCCGCTGGTTTCATGTTCTCTCTGAAGTTGATAAACATGTGATACTTTCCATATCTCTATCCATTTCTTGAGTTAAAGGGAGCTTTCATTCCTGCACTGTCAAAATCAGACTATACTAGAGAGAAGTTTATATGCACTTCATGACTGGTCTGTGCCACAAACAAGGGAAATATTCGCACTTGGCGTTTTGTTACTGTGTCTGTGTCTGACCCTTGCCATTCTGTATGTGCTGATTCCAGCCCTGCCCTTCTCTGCACAACCATCTGTTGCATAGTTAATGTTTCCAGTCCACATCCCACTGCCAACCAAGGTGTACAGGTGCAGCACTAACACTGGAAGCGACCGAAGAGGGATGTCAGGCAGGTGGACAGAGGAAATTTTGAAAGGGCCCATGTCAGTCAGACAGAAAATAACAAATTTCAGACACAGGGGTGGCAGCAATGACAAATTTCACAATGTGTCTTGTAAAGTCACAGAGTCATAGAAAGCATGTGGCAGAGAAAAGTACCACATTGTTTTTCTTTCTTTTCTTCCTACTTAAATTACTCAACCTTTTCTGTAACACTGGTTGTTAAAGCTGAAATACCCTTGCTGTAAAGCAGTCTTAATAGAACATACAAAATATCTTTTCAGAGAAAAAGTGAAGGATTTTTATTGGTTTGATGATGACAGTTTTTCAGGCTCAGCTGCTGGGAAAGAAAAAAAATATATTTTAGGGGATGTAATTCACTTGGAAACTGTGGAGCTGCCCAGGGTACAGTTATAGAAACAGAAAATTAAAAGGGGCAATTAGAAGGATTTCATTTGTTACTTTGATGAATTATGAAATGTCATCTTTCCGGCAAATGCTTAAATGAAAGTTGCCTACCTGGCAAACTGGAGAACAGGTGAGCTGAGCCAGGGGCTGTCATTCTCAGGCATTACATATACATCCTGCATCCCGCAAGCGTCAGCAATTTAGGCAAGTAATACCACCTTTGCTGTGATGATACTAGCCAGAAAGTGAAAACTGCCTTAGAAAGTAGTGCAAATTCCTGCTGGAGGTAGATGGACTTCATAACTCCAAACTGCTGCAAGGACCTGTCAGATTGTGCCAGGCCCTGAACGCTGAGGAAGGGGATCGCTGCACTTTTTGAGTGGTCAGGGAAAACAAACCCGACTCCTCAGCATGTGTAATGTAAGCCACTCCTAGGACATGAGAGCGTGCCTAACCTTGCAGCAGCCATGCTAGTGGAGCAGATGGAATGGGAGTTCACATCAGGCCTCCTGGAAATAACGCACCTTGTTTCTACTTGACAGTAAGTGGCATGTTTGCACACTTACGTAATATAGCTGAGCCCAAAGTAGAAAATGGAATGACTTCTATTTTAGTAAAATTTGAAGTGAAGAATAGATGTGACATGGTAGGGTAAAAACTGTGCCTTGAGCTTAACCATATTTTTAAATGGAGTTTCCATTCCTCTCCTTTGATTTAATTTTAAGACAGAAAAAAAGGGCCAGGCTGCCATTTAAATCTTAGCAAAGATCTCCAAATATGGTACTGACATTCCATATTTATAGCTGGAGTTTGAAGGAGCAGGTGCAGGCTTAGATAATTTAACTTGCCTTCCAGTCAGTTCTGCTAGTTGTCAAGGAGTGGTCATTTCTATTGTTGGGTTCCCAATGGTCTTTTCTGTTGTCAGTACATATTAGAGTTCTATCCTGATAAAATTTGACAACCACACACTAGAACAATTCCTTTCTGTTCTCTTTCCACTCTTTAAATAACCTCTTTTCTTTACACTGTCTCAGTTGGGCCAAAACTTATTTTTTTTTTTCAAACTACAGGAACATGTTAAAGAAGTAAGGCAAGAGACTTAACACAGTATTTTTTTTCTAGTGGCTGGTTAGTGATTTCAGTTTGGCATGAAATGCTGGTGTTATGCTGAAATCTCAGGTAATCCTACACATTTCTACTGCAGGAGCCATGGCCTGGCCTGGGGATCCGAATAGTCCTATACTGTGACTGTCTGCTTTTACTCCATCACAGGCTACCAACTTGGGTCAAGAAAGCAGAAAGGGAAAATTAAGGAGGAAAGTTTGAACTGTAGATTATACCTAATGTTTGGATGCATTCTCTAATTTTACCTAATTGATGTTTTGGTCTAGAAGATGTCCTTGGCATCTTGGCTTCTCCCACTCTGTTGAAGTAAATGGCTTTATCTCACCTTAAGAAAGGCAACTTAAATTGCAGTTCCTTAACCTAAGAGTCCATTTGGAAAAAAAGGAAAAAGATCTGATTCTTCTATGAGCAGCACGTAGAGCCTACCAAGGTGTCCAATCACCCCCTATTAGCTTCTAAAGTCACCCTGAGATACAGCTGCGCATTGAAAGCCTTTACTTTAATCAGATAATGACATAAAGGTGAGAGCAGCTAATAGTTAGCTGGTTCTATTGACACTGGCTGATGCCTAAAGAATTGAGCAGTGACTCAACTGTCAATAACTCTAGGGAAGGCATTGACAGAATAGGGGCAGAGGTAGCTGGTCCCCTGTGGAGTGCACTCCTTGTTGCTGAAATGGCTTTAACACTTGTATGGTAGACACAGGCATGCAGAAAAAGCGACATACTCCATTTTTATTATCTTAAATTATAACCATATTCCAATCCCCCATTCCATAGCTTGCTGAGAATCAATAAATCATTAATGTGTTTGAGAAACATTCTTCCCAGAGACTTATATCCTGGGGTCTCATGTGGCACAAACATACTTATTTATAATATAGTCTAGAACGGTATTTGGGTAGTACTAGGATGCCCACAGACAAAACCTCTGCACATTGTGAAATATTGCGTCTGTATTAGTCATTTTCCTGTTGCTAGAATAAAACACCTGACACCTGCAACTTAAAGAAGGAAAGGCTTATTTTCGCTTATAGTTTCCATGGTTTCAGTCAGTGAGAAGCTGGCTCCAAGGTGAGGCCACCATGGTAGAGGGCCTGGCAGAGGACAAGTGCTCATCCTATGTAACCAGGAGGCAGAGGGACATGAGATATCTCCTTCCAAGTTGTGCCGCTAGTGACTTAGCTCTTCTGATTAGGTTCCTTCCCTGAGTGTGAGACTTTTAAAGGATGTTTTAGGTCTAAAACTGTAAGAGAGGTTCTCAAGGCAACAGAAGCCTGGCTCAAACCACCTTCAGTAAAAATTGGAATTTATTAGGTAGACCTGAACAACTTAGCCTCAAAATAAAAATGTGTCAAGAAATAAAATAAAAAGGACTGGAAATGTAGCTCAGTGAATGACTGCTTGTACAACATGTGGAAAGCCTTAAGTTCATACCTCATACTGAAAAAAGAAAAGGTGAGGTGGAGGAAGATTTAACATTATTCAAATGGTGGGGAGTAACCTGATCTCTAGACAAAATTAAATAAACATGCTGGATGATATGAACCTATCTTTCTCTACAGCTGGTTTTATCTGGGTTAGTTTCATGCCTAGCCAGCTCATGTTTGACTGTGAAATGTTGGTTACCTGCCACCCTGCCACCCATCCTCACACAATGAAATCCTGGTGACTTTAAAAGAAATCTTTAGCTCTTCTGACCAATGTTTCCTTATTTAGCTGTCATTGCATTAGATTAAATCGTGGTGGAAAATATTTCTGCAGAAATGGTGACTGAGGGAGGGAAGAATTTTCAGCAGAAAGTCAAAAACATTTTTAAAATATAGGGAATGGATGTAGGACATGCAAAAATAACCGATGTGTATGTGGACCCAGAAACTGGGATCTGTGCAAAGCTAGCTTAGGTGTTTTGTTTTGTTTTGTTTTGTTTTTTTTTACTTTTCAAGATTTCTGTCCCTTAGGGTCACTACTCAACTATCTTCATCAATTCCAGCTTTGGCCTTTTTAAAGGAGGGCTGAGACTGACAGGTTTCTAATGTCCACAGAACGCATCCTTCTCTTTCCATTCAATGGTGTTGCCTAAAGCCTTTTTCTCATTCCTGTTCTAACCTCAGCCATCAAAAGCACTGAGATTCTCTTCTGCAGATGTATTTTCCCAGTTTCCTCATTGAACTTCTGTATTTACAGGTGTCATGTGATGTACAAGGGACTTTGTAGTTTTAGGTGTGCGTTGTGGAAAGAACGTGGATGCTATGGTTAGACGTGAAGGGGGATATGTGAGGAAGCAACTGCAGATAATAACTTGATAAATTTCACCTCTACAATTGCTTCATACTCATGTCTTTCCTTTTCTTGATCCACAGTAGGTCACCTTGCTCACAGTAGACTACAAGAATGATTTTATTCTTTCTATTCTTCTCCCAGTTACAATTACAACATTTATGGGACGGGATAGTGGCATTTGAAAGGGTTTGCCAGGAACTTCTGAGTATGTAACCCATGATGGAGCAATTAAAGTAAGATTGAACTTTCAAATTTACATTTTCCAGTTCTGCTTCTGAAAACTACAGAATTTCTGATATCGAGACCTAATTTGACATCACTTAGGCAAATTGAAGCCCAAATAGTGTTGTGACTTGCTCAAGAAGAGCACGTATAATTAGCTACCCTTTCAAAGAGCTCCAGATATTGTGGCATCACAAGTCTTATATTAATAATACTGAATGATTAAAATAGCCCTATATAAAATAAAAACAGCAATAATGAGGGTTGGAGATTCTAGGCACTCTGTAGGCAGCAGTCGTATTTAAAACTAGGATGGAAACTGTTTTTACTTCAAAGTTCAATTGATTCTCAACATTGCTGCTAAGTTACTATGGGTCTCCTGAATATCAGTGCAAGGGACTTTTCCCAAGTGTCACTGTGCAAATCAGTCTCTCTCTTTTTTTAAGCATTCATAGAGTGCAAGGGTCAAATAGCCAGCTCCTGTTCCTTCACTCTCACTTCAGCCAGAAATGCCATATTTATTCATCTGTTGAGGTTGAGGCAAGTGAGCTTGTGTTTGAAGAAAAGATTTGTGGTAAAAACACTAAGAACCACTAGCTTTATGATCTCTGGAGGACATTCAGTTATGACTTTTCATGGCTACTGTACTTCTACCAATAGACCACCTATGCCTATAAGCTCGTGTTCTATCACACAAGCCACTGTTAATGCCCCAGACTTTGCTGTTTTTTGGTTTTATGTCTTCCACACAGTCATGTTGGCTTCTTCATCAGTGATGCAAGTTCATGCCTTGATGAATTTTGTGTAAAAGAAAGAAATAAAGTCTTGATTTTGGTTAGTCTATGTTATAGCTGATTGTTTTAAGAGGCAAATTTTAATTTTTGTCTAACATTTATTATTTTAGATTGGCCGCTGTGTTCTCTGCTAAGAGAACACAATGTTAGTCCTGTACCCTGAGGTAACTGAAGTCTATGGAAATGTTTCCTATGAAGATAATACAAGAAATCAGATTCTGAGCCAATAGGAAACTAGCCAAAGCAAACAGCTCACTTCATGTACTCGTTCCTTTTATAGGACTTTCATTTGTCCCTCTGCTTCATCCATTATCACCTCCTAAGCAGATGACTCACCAACCTATATATTTAAGCCTAATCCTTTTCAAAATTTAGATCCACATGCTGCTTTGAAATTGATTTTTCAATGTGTTTCAAGACCCTTGACCTAGTCAAGGATGGATATAGTATATTTCCTCATCCGGAATTAATTCTTTCTAAAAGCGGCCATTATTTTTCTTCCCACTGACTGCCTTTTCACTGCAGGCCTGCCCCTTGCCATTACTGAGAATGAACTTTTAATCAAATCTGTTCTGACACCTAGGGAAAAGTTTCCTGGTCCAGTATGGACACCGGACACACGTTGGGACATCTGCAGTCTCTCTTCTAGAGATTTCAGTCAGTATGTGGGCACTGAGTCCATAAGATTGTTCGGGCACTGAATTCGCAAAGCTATACATAGATAGGAACAGAGTTGATGCCAGGAGACAAAATTTCATAGAAAAGCAAAACAAAAGCATTGTAAAAGGAGTGTTTTGATTACTTTTTTATTGCTGTGACTTAAGACTCAATATCCACAAATAAGGGGAGGATAAGTTTATAGCTCACAGTTTCAGAAAATCCAAGGCCACTCAGGGGTGGCCAGCAACAATGGAAATACATGGGGGATGCGGAGAAGGGGGCAGCTCTTCCAGCCACTGCAAACAGGAAGCCAAGTTTCATCAAGTCCAGTCTCCTGCTACACACACACACACACACTCTCTCTCTCTCTCTCTCTCTCTCTCTCTCTCTCTCTCTCTCTCTCTCTCACTCTTTCAGATACCATCCCAGTCATCAACTTCTGGTCCAGACTCAGTGTTCTGCCCCTTCCAGTTGTGGAAGGTATGGTAAATGCCCACTACATGCCTGTAATCCCATCTACAAACCTGCAATCCTTCCCTCCAGACCTAGCCCCAATCTTCCAATAGCACACAGTTCCATAGACAGTCTATTACATCCAAATACATGAGATTTTTGGGGGACACTCCAGATCTAAACTACAGTAGGGAGCTAATCTTCAACAGAATAAGAGGAGACATGAAAATATGGAACAATGAAAAGAGAATTTTTCTTTATACTTATCTAGTTTTGTTATTATTAAGATAGAGCTAATATTGAGTATATTGAATGTCTTCTATGTGATTTCAATTAAGCATGATGCTCCCTACATTTTTAATGTGGTATTTTGTTTCTTGCAACCAAAGTACATCCAACTGAGATATTCTTTTCTCTTAATTTACTTATAATATTGATTTCCAGAAGACGATTACTGACTGATCTCCCTCGTTTTGATTCTATTTAGTGTGTAACGTTTCATTATTAAAGCACATTTTTTTTTTTACAGTCATGATTATACTTTTGGGGGGCTGGAGGAATAGCTCAGTGGTTAAAATGTTTGCCTAGCAAGCTCAAGGCCCTGAGTTAGATTCCCCAGCTCCACATAAACTAAGCGTGGTGATACATGCCTGTAATCCCTGCACTGGGAAGGCTGAGGCAGGAGGTTGCTATGAGTTCAAGATCAGCCTGGCTTCATAGTGAGTTTGGGACCAGCGGGTCCTAAAGAGTGAGGCTCTATCTCAAAAAAAAAAATAAATAAATAAAAGGTTCATACTCTTTTTATGGAAAAGACAATGAGGCTAAGTAAAATCGAGTTCATAGTCCGTGGTCATTTAAAACTGTATATGACTCCAGACTTAAGCATATAGCTACACATGAAAGTGTATCTTTTAAGAATATTTTTCAGGCAAAAAAGTTAAATCTCTATTTTAAATTACTTATTTGTATTCCTAATATCCATCACACTCTGAAAATTCTCTTGAAACGTTTTCTCTTTATCTTGAGCTTCAAGTGCTCAATAACCATGCCTTATAGGACTGTAGCAAGATTTCATATTGCTTACAAATTTCTCCTCCAGATTCTCCAAATTTTCTACCACGTGTGTTGTTCCAAGCTCCACTCTTTTGACCTTACTCTACTCCTTAGAATTTGCCCATACATCGTTATTGTGTACCAGGACAATTAATATACTTTTACAGCAGCCGTAAATATTGTACCCAGTGTCTTCCTAGATTAACTTTTTACCTCATCTTTCATTCCTCTGATGCATTTACCTTGGCCTTTGATGAAACAAAGCTACTCCTTAGTTCTCCAAATATTCCCCAAATATGGCTTCTATGTTTTTATGGTGATTATTCTCTCTGCCTAAACAGATCTTTCTTGTTCTTTACCAACTGAGATCCTCTTCTCATTCTATGGCCCATGACAAATACTCCTATGGTCCATGAATTATTCCCAGATTTTTCCAGTTGATTGCAATATTTTTCCCCTTGAAGAAGTGTCCATGTTTCTAGTGAGACTCCCCTTCTTTCTTTTACAATACAATTTATTGTAGGGAGCGATGCATGATTCCTGTGCACGTGGTGGAGAGCATTGGCTAAGTACAGCTCTCATTCCTGAGATCCTACATGCCTCAGCATAGTTCCACTGTAACATTCAGGAGGTCTCTTCCCACTGATTGGACGCTTGGACACACCACACTGTGCAAGGGGAAACGCAACTTGACTGACGTTCTCACTATAGCTGTCCCTGCTACTCTTGCTACCTTAAACTTCAGTTACGACTCTGCATAACTATTCCATTCAGCTGTGGGGGGAAAGCCAGGGTTTTTCTAAGTCTATCGCCTGACTCTCAATTTTGTTAGTCCAGGGCACTGTTTTATGTTGAAAAAAGAAAGGAGGCTCAATGCTCAGGGGTTTTAGCGCATCACTTAATAAACAGCCAATCACTCTGTTAAAGAACCTAAAATACAAAATATTGCATCTGTTTTAATGTGAGTATTGACTTCCAGTCTTCAGATTAGAAAGCTATTAATTTGATATGATATATATTCCCAATGCAGCCAGTCAGATTTTATCGTCGGTGAACTGGCACACATGCAGACTGTCACATTCTTACAGTTCAAAGCTTGGCATTTGAAGGAAGATGTTGTAGATGACTTGTACACATGCCTGCATATGTGAATGTCAGAGTCAACAAAAGGTGGAAAAGACACAAACAGTGAATAAAAGTAAGAAGAAAAAACAATTAAAATAAGTTTGAATTTTTAAAATTAGGATAAAACATACTATTAAAATTCCAGTTTTTATAATTAACTTTTAGAAGAATTGGGTATTTTAGATGAGTACTTTTGGAAATCAAGGACCTTGCTTTATTAATCTTAACTATGCTCTACATTGCAGGATCTTCCTCGTATCTACTTTTGCATGGCAAGGTTTTCCTCCTAAGTAGGCCATATTTTTTCCCATCGACACAAACCAAATTATCAATTAGTTTCCTTTTTTCATTGTTCTATAATACAGACACGACAAAAGCCTGTTTGAGAGAACAACATGATTAATGTCTGTGGTGCATCCAGTATTCACTACCTGTGCCACTTGTTTCATTATGATTCTACTGTAAACTGAGAAACCTTTAGTTCTTTTGAAAGCATTTTGCCAGCTGAAGGCATATATTCAGAATAAATTTCAGGTTCCATCTGGTTTTGCTTTAAAACTCCAAGGAGAAGACGATGTAGAGGGAAGAGAGGAGAGAAAGGGAGAGCAGTGGAAAGGAGCAAAGAGGAGTTGAATTTCTTTTTTCATTTTTCTGGTTTTGATTCTTTTTGGCATTCCCTGGTCTGGGCTCCCTTCCAGGACCATATTCACATGATTCCATAATTTATAACCTAACATAAATCAAATAGCAGCCTCTGTTAAATGTGATTTGTTATATGTGTGGATTTATGTTTATGGTATCTTTATTGAGATTTTCCATGGCAAAATGCAATATAATATGTTATCTCTACCTAGTTAAAAGCTTCATACTGTTTGATCACAAAAAATGATTTGAATCTTCCTGTTCTCAGTGGAGAGGATAATGGATACAAAGTTGCTTACCATGAAGTCCCTGCAGTGTGGTGTGCCTGGCAGGTCCCTCACACTCTAGTGGAACATACGGCACGTGCTCTTTCTGTGGGATTACAGACACTGTGGCTGGTGGCTGATGAGCAGCAATTGAGTTGTAGAGGGAATTAATATAAAACCCGGTGTTCTTTCCTTCCCTCCAACAGATGACTCATCTGTTGATATCTACTCAAGACAGTATAGCTTGGCTAGTTTATTTTCCTAATACACCAAATATAACAGAAATAGCATCAATTTGGGACCTAAGTTACTCAAGTTCAAATGGTGATTCCTTCATACTTTATTGTCATTACTTCAAGTATACATTTCTTGTTTAACGTGCCTGGGGCAGAAGGTAATACAGACAGATTTTTTAATTTACACGGTTGAGGGGACTATGTTGCTTGTGAAGTATCTTATAAAAATGTGTCATGCAGTAGCCATATAAGAAAGTATTAGAATTCTGCCATTCATGGTGTGGGGCGATGGGAAGAGAATATAATGACGCTTTGTGGCTTCCGGGAGGCTCTGCAAACTTGGCTGTTGGCACTGCTTTCCTCTACAGTTCTCAGGAGTTTTTCTGTTGAAACCTCAAATTGGAGGAACAATTGTTTTCACTAATATTTTAAGTGCTCATACTATCAATAGAAATACTAGTAAACAATACATAACAAAAACGTAATCTCTGACTACAAGTGGATTAGTAGAAGTAACTAATGAAGATAGGTCTTGGTTTCGGTGTAGAAGGTCCCCCAAGACCTCATGTATTTGAGTATTGTGGGATACATTTGGAACCACAGGCTGTTAAGAGGTGGGGCCTGGACAGAAGGAGCGGAAAACTGGGACATGACCTGGAAGGATCTATACTAGCTCTGCCCTTCCTTGTTTACTTGGCTCCCTGTCTACCACACCATGATCAGCTTTTCCTCTACTACACCTCTGCCGTCTGCTTCCACCACGGTCAGCTACCATGAATGGATTGAGAGACATTCTGAAACTGGGAGCTAAAATAAATCTTTCTTTCCTTAAGTTTTGGATGTCAGGTTTTGAGTCACAGCAACAAAAAGTAACTAAGACGGTGTTTGTCAAGAGCGTATCTTGTCAAGGTGACAAGGACTTTCCCACTCTCTTTTTGTCCTCCCCCTTACCCCCCCCTCCAACCCTCCTCCCCTAACCCCATTTCACTTTGTCTTTCCTTTTAAGGTCCATGAGATAGTTGTGATCTGGGTTTCTCATATCAGAGAGACCATTCGATGTTTCACCTTCTGCTTCTGACTCACTTCACTAAGCATGATGTTCTCAAGTTTCTTCCATTTGCCTGCAAAGCCTCCACGTTGTTGGATTTTATAGATGCATAGTATTCCATTGTGTGTAAATACCAGTTTGTATATCCACTGGTGTGTTGAGGTGTATTTTGGTGACTGACTTCCATATTTTAGCTATTGTTAATTGTGCTGCTATGAACATGGGTATACATGTATCTCTGTTATGTGTTGTTTTGGCCTCTTTTGTCTAAATTTTAGTCATACAATTTCTGTTAGAAATAAATTTCCTGATCTTACCTTATTTATGGAGCTAAAATTTTGACAATGATTTGGCTTGGAGCATTTTTAATATAACCACATGTTTAAAAGTTATCAATAATTTTGCTATCCTCCCCCCCCCCCCATTTTATTAGTATGTATATACAATACACAATGGTTACGCTGAGCTTGAGGATTTTGTGCACCTGTGTATTACCTTAACTTTACAATCTCTTCCCCTCCTCCTGCCTTCTCCCTATCCCATCTAACTTCCACCCATTTGATTTTAGGTCTTTAATCCACTTTGATTTGATTTTGGATTGTGGCAGTACACAGTAGGTATGTATCTAGGGTATTCTTCTATATATGGATAAAAATAATTCTTCCAGCACCATTTATTGAAGAAGCTATCTCTTTTTCAATGTGTATTTTTGGCTCCTTTCTCAAAGATCAGGTAGCTGAGGGTACCCAAAGTTGTCTCTGCATCCTTAGTTCTATTCCAATGGTCAACCAAAGAAAATCTCAGAACAGAATGCATATTTATAGAAGAGTTGTACTGGGAGTTCAGAGAAGAGCTATTACCAATGCCCCTCAAATTGTTCTATGAAAATGAAAGAGAAAGAACATTGCCAAACTCATTTTTGGAAGCTAGCATTACCCTGATGCCAAAACCAAAGACTTACCCTGGGGGGAAAAAAACTATAGATTAATTTCCTTAATGAATATAGATGCAAAAATCTTCCAGAAGGTATTGGTTAATAGATTTCAGAAAATTATATAAAAAATAATACACCACAAGCAACTTGGCTTCATTCCTGCTGTAAGGATGAGATGCTTCAACATATGTAAATCATTAGTGTAACATACTATATAAATAAAAGCAAGAACAAAAATTACATGATCATCTCAAGAAAAGACCTCTGAAAAGTCTAACAACCATTCATGACAACAATCCTGAGAAAAATAGGCACAGAAGGACCTTATGTCAAAATCACAGATGCTACATATGCCATACTTTCTGCAAATATTATAGTAAATGGAGAGAAACTGAAAGCATGTTGTGACCACTGAAGGGATTATGTCACCTTGAGGGAATCAGGACCCACACTTGGATTAGAGTTTGGGAAACATGCCTAGATTGGGAATCAAGAACTGGCCTGGGTTAGAGTGTAAGTGATTTGTGGGCTGGCCAATGAGAGAAGAGCACCCATCCATAGTGGGAGGGCCAAGTGGAACTCCAAGAATATAAAAGGAAGGAAGAGAGATTTTTTACAGCTTCTTCCTCTGGGAAAGCTCTTGCCTTCACAATTGTCTATGGAGACCGACTTGCTACACATCACAGACCATCAGCACAGATTTGCTCCAGTCTCAACTTGTGCCTGTCGGCCTACTGCTGCTCTTCAGTCACTGATCTTTAGGCTTTGGTCTTTGCCCGAGATCTACAGCAGACTCTCATGTCACTGGCTGCCCTGCAGTCCTGGACAGGAGATCTACTTCATGGCTGAGAAGCCATCTTGGACTGTCTCTATTTCTGGATTTGTAAGCCTTCCTAATAGATCTTTTTGTTATAAAATCTGTAAATTCTGTCTCTGAAAGAACCCCAACTAATACACATGTTCTCTTAAATCAGGAACATGAAGTGGATGTCTACTCTCACCCATTGAATCAACATAGTTCTGGAAACCCTAACCAGAGCAATCAGACAAGAAAATAAAGGGAATACATATTGGAAAGGAAACAGTTAAACTATACTTATTTGCTGGTGATATGATTCTCTACATAGAAGACCCCAAATCTCCGCTAAGAGAATCTTAGAACTAAATATCAAATTCAGTCAAAATGCAGGATATAAAATTAATACATATCAATAGCATTTCTTAACAATAATAATAATGCATTGAGAAAGGGCTGAGAAGAATGATAACATACTAAATAGTACCTCAAAAAAAATCAAATACCTAGGAAAGGACCTATACAGAGAAAACATTATCAGGCCAAAAAATGAAGTTTGAAAGGGTATTAGCAAAAGGAAAGACATCCCTTGTTCCTGGAGAGGCAGAATTAATATTGTCAAAATGGCTATACTGCCAAAACTGATATATAGATTAAATGAAATTCCTATCAAAATACCAGCAATATTTTTTACAGAACTTAAAAATTCCTGAAGTTCATATAGAATTTTACTGTTAAATAATAGAATTTTTGAATGTTTCCTCTGTATAGGCACTAAACCGAATGTTTTAATTCCTCTCTGCTTTAATGAGCACTGAGGGAAGGGTCATTTCACAGATAAAAGAACCCAAATTTTGAGAAATTAATGAAGTTGCCAGAATCACCCAGCCAAAAAAAAAAAAGACAGAGCTGGAGTTTGAATGCAGATGTCTGTATGATGACTATGCCTAGGCATTAAGGTTAGGGTTGGCAGCTGAACATCTGAACTTTTTTATTTAGAGGAGAGTGATTTTCTGGAAAAGTGAAATATTGAGAAGAAAAATTCAGTCTTAGACAATTTGATCTACTTTGTGGTTTTGATCTGCTTCATCCTTTGTTTCTATGAAAATTGCAGAGACAGAAAAACCAAGAAGAACCTTCTAGAAACACAGCAGGCATAATCTGACCCTCTTAAGAATGACTCCTGATCTCCAGGTGCCTAAGAGAAGACTACTGCTTTGACTCAAGTCTCACTTCCTCCTTTCCCCACCCCACCCCTCACGAGGCCAGCTGTTATTCTTACATCACTTTACTGCTCTTAGCTAACCAGGAAGTGTCTCAGTGTTACCTCTGCAGACATCTTGGGTTGTGACTCTGGCCTCTGATCATGCACACTCTCTGTTCTCAGGCTTATGAAACCTAATATTCTGGGCAATATAAAACTTGGCCTAATAAAAAAGCATACCATAACAGATCACATGAAAACCTTTATTAAGCTAATAAAACCTTTGATTGCCAATTCATAGAGCACTTCAGACCCTCCTGGTGGCTTGCATACACTGTCATAAACATCAGTAACATTACAGTGACAGATGGCCAGGATTGCTGAATCATCTGAATTCTGAGAGATGATAGGGTACAAGTAAAACTGTATCCAGGATGTCAAATCTGGATGGACCATCAGCATGCTAGTTTTGAAGGTTTATCATGGAAAAAAAAATGACACTCAGTGGTTGCGAAGAGGTGGAATAAATCGTAGTAAATTGGGCTTCCAACACCAATCCCATTATCAGTCTTAGAAACTTTACTCTTAGATATATATTCTCCCATTAGATTATACTTCAATAAAAGTTTGACTGCTTTGAAAAATGAATTTGCATAAATCTTTAAACAAATAGTATTCTTTCACTTGAATTTTACGGTACCTGATTCCTATGGAGAAAGCCTTGTCTAAGGCTTCACACTGGGTTAGTTATAAAGGCTAAAATAAGAACCTGGACCTTCTGACATCTGGCTTTAGATCTGTTTCTGTTCTGGCCACATTTGTCTACAAAGCTTTCTCAAAGCACCTCCTCCCCTTGTCACCTTCTCATGCATCCTCCTGAAGCATTAGTTATTTCTCATCTGTATGTAACAGCAAAACAATTCCTCTGATAAAGAAAAATGTTTTTTTGAGGCTATGGCAAGGTACCAACATTTATTTCCTATGTGATCTGTCAAACAATCGGAATCAATCCTTGCAGAGATAAAATGCAAGCCATATTTTACCAGCTGTCAGGAGGCAACAGGCCCCAGTGAGGGCAAGTGAATGGTATTTTTGTTTATTTTCCTCCTGTAAAGGCAATAATAGTATGATCAAGGTTTCTGCTGCTCATGATGGTAATAAAATCTTTATTGCTCACCATTTAATGACAGTCTGATCTTTCTGTAGTTTGACCCACAAACTCACCCAGAATTAGAGATTAGGGAGAAAGAAATTCATGAACTTGAGAAACTGTGATCATTGTTCATATAGGCTAATTTTGTTTAATAAGCTTGAAGCAGTAGGAAGATGCAGGAAAATTGTACACCACTGAGTCTGGTATTAGGGGTCCAGAAGCCCAGTGAATCTATATATTTTATGTAAAACGGAGTTGAGGAGGCTGCTCATGCTCAGGAAAACAGAATTGATAGGAATAGGGATATGTAAGTTCTGGTTTTTTTTTTCATTTACTGTTTTTGATTCACACACATGAGATGTTGATAGAAGCTATGAATGAAATGGTCAGTAATATGTGCTTGTGTATATATAGATTCTAAATATTAAGAATGAAAACTGAATTTTAGGATCCTTAAAGTCTACCCATTGAATGGTAGGTCTCTTTGGATCATAGTCTAAAAATCATTGCTACAGCAGAAGACAAAACCACGTGGGATCTGGAGATGAACTCGAAAGTGTGCTAATGTTTATATTCTTTTCAGAGTCTGCTTTTTTTTTTCCTGGCAAACTCTTCTCCTAAACTCTTTCTTATTTTAATAAGAGATTTCTAGGCACTTCATAAATATATGATTCCTTTCTTCTAACATATTGTATGTTTTACTGTATCTTTTATACTTTAAAGGACCTTTTAAGAATTAGGAATAGAGCTATTTGAAATAGGCTTTTGATGAGTAAATCTCCTAAGATAGGTTGTTTGGAGTGAAAGGATCCCATAGACAATTCTCAAGTAGTTTCAACCTAGTTTTCGAGGCCATCTCCAACCACAGAAATTCTAAGAAATTTACTAGAGCATTTTATGTCTCCTGCTTTCCAAGGCTCAACCTCAGCATTAGAAAATCAAGAGATGACAAAAAGAGGGTGTCAGCAGGAAGGGAAGACAGCCAGAGGGGCCGATAATCCTGCCACTATTGATTCCTTCAGTTAACCATCCCCACTACAGGCTTTTCATTTCTTCAGGGATTTTAAACTGTCTGAAACTGGAGTGAGTCAGAGGTTTGACTGGGGAAGTTGAACTTGTCTAGAAACTCTTATCCCTGAAAGCACAAACTGAGCACCACTTCCCCCACTTTCCTTTGCCCTTGCTCTTAGCAACGTCGCTGAAGCAAGGCCAGGACCATTAGAGCAGGATGGAAAATGTGCTTCCGCTTGCCTGTGTGTTCGGAGGTGAGCAGCCTGTGGCTGCCTTGAAGCCAGTTGCCCTGGAGAGAAACACGTGATTTAGACAGGGTGAGTGAGCGTCTCTTTCTCAGACTTATAAAAGAATTGAATTTCTCAGTATGAGGTTGAGAACACCTGGTAATTTTTTTTTTTTTTTCCACAGACTGATCAGAACTTTTCTTGTTAAGTCTGTGTGCATCCAGATTATAACTGCAAAGATGATGCTAGGTTATAGATCTGTTTCTTGAGTTCATTTGTCTTGCTATTCTTATTCTATCATTTTTCTCAGGTCTTCTGTTTTTCTAGGCGTGGAACTGGTTAGTAATTATGCCACTGATATGTCCTCCTCTTTAATGGCAACTAGGTATCCAAACTTAGATCCAAAGAGGATTGCCCCACAAATGCCTAACTAAAAAGATTAAACAAATGAAGAAGAATTAGGGTTTTTCCATTTTCTGGCATGGACAATTGAAAACAGAAGTAAAAACCATGTGTTTGAGACTCAGACGACCATGGCAAGTGACTTCGTACTGGTAACTAATTAGGTCTTATTCACCAGGTGTTGATATTTCCTAGTTCTTAAAATTCGGTCTCTTTCCCCTTGGCAGGCAGAGTTGGAAAAGGACGGAAGGTATCTTATTGGATAGACAGCTCTGGATGTTGCGTGCCTGCACAGAAATTATGAATTTTCCAACAACTAAGCTATGCTATCAATGGTTTGGTCATCTGGAACTCCTGTTGCTAGCACTACAGGAAGCAAATATCTTTCGTCAAAGAGAAAATAGTAACTCTACATAACATCTCACCACATTCTAGCTGACTGTATGTGGAGAACAAAGAGTACTGCATATTTTTATACCTACTTCTTTAATGGAGTTGTTCAGATTTGGGAGGAAGTTAAGATAGAGATAAAGATAAACAACAAAAGAAAAAAAAAACAGAGCTTAGGGCAAAGTGGCGTATTAAGTTGGGTCTTACCTTGAATGGGATGATTCTATTCTCTCATCTAGGAACAACACTGCCTGCCTCCAGAGTAATTAGGGAGGAAACAGCTTCATAAAAGGCGGCCCTTAAACATTCATTCCCGCTTCTAAAATCCTTGGCCTGACTTCTATGTAGAAATGAGTCATTTACAATAGAAAATGGGGAGGACAAAAAGCAGGATAAACTTGATCTTTGATCGCAGCTATTTCTTACTTTAACACAAACTTCTTTGAAGACAGAGTTGAGATGGAAGGTAAATATACCGTCTCGCTTGCTGTCCTTTTACTTGTAAATTGGAATAAGTAAATATGGTGAGTTTTACATTCAGGATCTCCTACCACTTCTCTCTCCTCCTCTTCTCTCCTCTCTCTCTCTCTCTCACACACATGCACACATGCTCACAGCCCAAACATATAATAGAAATTAAATCTTCAGAGTCATCCACCTGATGTGAAGTCGTTGGTGACAAATGACAAGTGGTCCTCATAGGGAATGGCACTGGGGACAATGTGTTGGTGGCTCATTTTCTGTAACATATACAGTAACTGTGAGGTCTTTTGTTTTCTGTCAGCATTTAGGGAAATCGGACAACAGGTGTGTAAAACGTATTTTGTTTAACTTATGTCTTGACTCGTATTTCTCAGCAATGGTTGATTTCATCAATGTAATCCTTATGAAAATTACGTGAATTTCTTTTTTATGGATGAGAAACCTGCGACAGAAAAAAATCTGTGTAATTTGCTCAAAGTCTACAACTGTTAAAAGGTAAAGTGAGAGCAAAGATTAAGGCCATGCAGACCCACATTCATGCACCTACACCGTATGGCATACTGCTTTTCCCTATTAAATGACTTGATATATATAAAGGAATTAGAATAGTGACTAGAAAGCAGTGTGTGTTTTGTGTGCACTTGCAGTGGATTCATGATTTTTTTTTGTTCTGCTTTTTCATGTCTCTCCTATACTTCATAGTTTTGTAATAGTAACTTATTAAATTTATTACAGCAGCGCATTATCATAACATCTTAGCTTCTCTTCAGTTCGGACAGAAGGCACTTTTAATGACAACCACTCAGAAGTGACTGCAAGTGTTCCTGTTCATCATTCAAAATGTCATATGATATATATACATACTATAAATCAGAGTAGTTTCCCCAGCTGACATTTGTATGTTAAGCCTTCAGAATGGAACAAAGACACTGATTAGGAGAGCTTGCTTGCAGTTTCCAAATCTGCTTTATCTGATGCTGTTCTATCTACCTCTTCCATGCGTTTCTATTAGTCAGGCCCCACCCTTTGGCACACCTGCACTCCTTATCATATATACATGGGTGTTTTTTCCTAAGACAACACATTCCAGAACAAGTCCCATCAATTTTCTCCAAGTCTCACCCATTTCAATTACTTCTGCTCCTCAAGACCCTTGATCATTTTAGTCACTACAAACTTACTGGCTGACCACATCCCAAGCACTGTGTGGATACTTTACGAAGCAGATTCAGTGAATCATCATGACAGTTCTTTGAAGAGGGCATTATTAGTTTTTTATGATTATTTCTTAGCTGTAACACCAAAAACAAAAGCAACAAAAATTGCATGTTAGGCCCCATTAAAGTAAAAAAGGTTTTATTCGCATTTTTCTGATGGCCAGTGATGAAGAACACTTTTTCATGTGCTTTTTGGTGATTTGTACTTCTCCTGAGGAGCTTTCTTTTTTTTAAAAAAAAATTATTTCAGCTGCTTCTTGATGGGATCATTTATTGTAGGGCGTTTTATGTTGTGAATTCTTTGTATATTCTAGGTATTAGTCCTTTGTTTTAAGTGTTACTAGTGAATATCTTTTCCCACTTTTTGGGTTGTCCCTTCACGTCGTTGAATGTCTTTTTTTTTTTTTTTCTGTGCAAAAGCTTTTAAGTTTAATGTAGTCTCGTTTGTTGATTCTTACTGAGATTTCTTGTGCAGTTAGTGATTTATGCAGAAAATCCTTCCCTGTCTCTGTGTCTTCTAGGATTTTACCTATTTTGTCTTTCAGTGTGTTCAGTGTTTCTGTTTTGATGTCCAGTTCTTTGATCCATTTCGATCTGATTTTAGAGTATGTTGACAGATATGGGTCTAATTTTATTCTCCTATATGTGGCAGTCCAGTTTTCCCAGCACCCTTTGTTGAAGATGCTGTGTTTCTTCAGTGTATTGTTCTGTCAGAGATCTAAGATGACTGAGGGTGTTTGGATTTACTTTTAGATTTATATGTTAAAAAAAGAAAGCTCTGTCTCCATAAATAAATAAAAGGTAAAATCCTGAAAAACTAAAAGGAAAACAAAAAGCTTTGAGTGTCAAAGAACACCATCAGCCGAGAACAAGGGCCGATAACAGAACAAAGTTTGAGACCATCTCTCATATGGGATTAATATTAATAGAGAACTTCTAAAACATGCAAACACTACAATTTTAAAATAATAAGTACAAAAGACTTGAATAGGCATTCTTCAAAAAGGTATAAAAATGCCCATTCAGGATGTGACAATATGCACAAATTCTAATTATTAATGATATAGAAATTAAAATCTTCACACTCATAAGGCTGGTAAAAATCAAAGACAGAAGAAATAAAAGAAAGAAGAAAGGAGATGGAATAAAAAAGGAAAAGGATAATAAATATTGGTGAGAATAATTGAGAAATTGAATCCTTTTGTGCACTGCTGGTGGGAATAGGAAGTAATAAAAATAATAAGCAGATGCTCAAAAAATTAAAACTAAAATTACTAAAGTGTTTAGCAATCTCTTTTCTGAGTATATACCTAAAATAATTAAAAGTGGAGTTTTAAAAATATGCGTATGCCCGTGTTCATAGCAGCATTAGTTAAAGTATATAAGTAACCCAGTTTTTCTATACTCAAATGGATAAGCAAAGTACAGTCCACCATAAGAAGGGGAATTTTTGATCTGCTATGAGATCAGTAACCTTGAAGACCTTATGCTAAGTTAAAAATGTAGTGACAAAAGAAGAAATAACAGTATTGTGCCGTAAATATGAAGTCACAGAGACAAAAGTCACATAATGGTTTCGAGCCTCTGGGGGAAGAGGTAATAGGAAACTATTATTTATCAAGTACAATTGTAAATTTGTGAAATGAAAAGAGTTCTGGAGATGGATAATCATATTTGTAAACAATAATTTAAATGCCTTTCAATTTATGGAACTATATTCTTGAAAGTGGGTAATATAATATATTTTGCATTATAGGAATCTTATTACAATAGAAAAGTTGAAAACTTTTACTACTCTGATCATAAAATCACGTTGAAGATATGGCTAAGAAAAATACAATAGCCACAAGCATAAAAAAGAAAGAGAAGGAAAAAATAAAGGACAAGTCCAGAAATTGCTTCTCAGTAATACAACGTTAAGAGAAAAAAAGCATAAAATATTATCAAAATACAATTATCAAATGTATACAATTTTTCTTAAGTTAAGGTTATGAGTTTTCTGTCATGAAGAGCTGACCAAATATATGATTACCAATTATTTAAAAAATTCATATCACCATAAAATTTCTAAATGTTGGAAGAGAAGGAATAATTTTAAATGTCTACCAGAAAAGAAGGGAAAGCAGGTTTATAGAAATGACATATATTTGAACAACATTCATTTTCTGCTTCTGGTATAAGAATCTCTAAGTAAGTAGAACACATTCAAAATTTTAGAGAATCTATGAGTATCCCATTTTTATCTAGCTAAATATTAGTCACAGAAGTAATTGCAGATAGGTTAATGACTGACTCCAAAATCTATGTCCTAATTCTCAGAACATGTGATTGTATCATGTCTCATAACAACAACAAAGACTTTAAATATGTGAGTTCATTACACTCTTTGAGATGGAGACGATATCTTGAATTATTGTGTGACCTTTATATACTCACAAGGTCCTTAAATGTCATGGTTTGGATCTGGAATGTCCCCAAAAAGCCTCATGCATTTGGATCTTGTGGATTACCTATGAACTGTATGTTCTTTTGAAAGGTGAGCCCTCGTCAGGAGTAGATTATAGGTGTATGGTGGAAGAGAAGCCTGTGGTAGATGAGGGTGTGTTGTAGATTAGAGTTGTAAGGCACATTACCAAGTATGTGACCTGGAAGGGGAAGATTACTGGGGCTTAAACCAGAAGGGGTGAAACACTGAGGCTGGATCTGGAAGGGGTAGATCACTGGGACATGACCTGGAAGGGCATACACTAGTTCCGCCCCTCCTCCCTCACTTCGCTTCCTGTCTGCAATGCCGGGCCCAGTTTTAATCTGGCTCCATCAACTACCCTTGAATGGAGTATGTGAGACCTTCTGAAATTCTGAGCTGAAATAAATCTTTCTTCCTTTAAGTGGAGGATATGGGGTATTCTGTCCAGTAAGGAATAGTAACTTAGGGCAGGCAGAAGGATTTCAGAGGCAGAAAATGACATACAAACATAGAGAGCAAGGTTTTAGTAATCCCATTGTTGGAAGAAGCAATAAGCCAAGGAATGTAGGCAGGCTTTCAAAACTGGGAAAGGGAAGAAAAAAAAAAGTAAGTTTCCACTACAGCCTTGAAGGAATGTAGTTGTGGTGACCTATTTTATAATTCTGCTCTACAGAACTGTAAGATAATAGACTTGTGTTGTTTTAAGTTTGTGCAATTTGCTACAGACTCACTATTAAAGTAAGATAAAGATATTCTTGAGGGAAGTGTTTAGGGTTTACAGCTGTATACCAATCCAAGGATTAATTATAAAAATGAAGACCCTTGTAGGTATTGAGGTCATTTTCCCAAAATGTCCTTTTGTACTTTGTTTCTTTGGAAGGTCCTGGAGTTTGCACTGCTTTAAAATGAGAATATAAACCACAGACAACAAGAAATGCTTCAAAGTGGGCACCCAATGAGGCCAATTTGAAAGAACAGGACATTTAGTCACAGAATCCAACTTGAATCAACTGTGAAACAATGTTTGCACAGACACAGATGCACAGGCAAATTATTGACAAAATTCTTGATAAATTGTGGGAGGATCTCATAATAGAACAAAAAGATGTCTTTTCAAAGAAGACAATAGAAAAAATTAAATATTAGGAAAATCAAGAAATGAGCAATGTCATCAAAGTATCCATAAGCATAGTGATAAAGAAGACATAAATATAAAAAGAAAACATGCTGGATTTTCGGAGTATGGAAGTTCGAAAGCGGAAGGATTTGATACTTTAGCATTCTACTCATGTGTTATGTACAATGAGAAGTGTAGAAGCAGAAACACAAAGAAATTGGAGAAAACCTGTTGTTCACTCATGGAGTCCACTTCTTCTTTTGACAATATTATTTTTTGTTAGAAACACATTTTTCCCGTGGTTTCCTCAAATAATGGTGATAAACATTTGTTGGTGGGTCCGGTACCCATGTAGATTCCAAAGTGCTGTATTCACAACTTTAGAATAGGACCGGGTGGTTAGCATATAATCTGCTTAAACTGAGTTCTTTGTCTTAGTCATCAAAGTCTAGTATAATCTCTGGCATATAATTCATAGAAGTTGGATAAATTAAATTCTGGCTGAAAATGAACGAATTCCTAAGCATTATTATCATTTTATGAGCATCACAAATCATATATTAATATGAGAAAGAAGATGCTTTAAAGATTTTTGTAAAAAGTTGTTTTAAATATTACTGAGGAGATATGCTAGGACAAATTGCTGTAGCTACTGAAATACATACAGTTTGTCACCTTCAGAGTTTCAGCACTTATTACCTATTGATACATTTTTAACTAAGCTTCTTTCTACCATATTAAGTAGGCTGATTCTACAGCAATCCTAGAGTTGGTGACCTCAGACACAAACACGTGTTCCGTACTTTTAGCTACCTGAGGTTGACCTTATGTCCCCTTGCAATGCACTCCTCAAAGCAAGTGCCAAGTTGATGGTTATTACATGAATCTGTCTATGATTGTCATTCTTGTTCAGTCTATTAGAATAATTATATAATAGCTTTTAATAATTTTCTGTTTTTCCTGTACCACAGTGGTTAGACTTAATAAATTACTGAATTCCTCAACAGAGGAATAGTTATGTTGGACTTCGATTTGAATCCTGCATGCAAACCCCATGTTCATAGAAATTAATTAGCCTCCGTGAATATATAGTTAACCCTTGAAGTAATGCCATGTAACAAACAACTCCAAAACACAGTAGCTATTAACAGCAAATACTTATTTCTTGGATTTACAATTCTGTCAGTTTTTAGGAATCTTATGGGCTAAGGAAATAATTACCTGGATTTACTTTCATCTAGTGAGTGGATTAAGATATCTAGCAAGTATCTACTTGTTCTCCTTGGACTTTCAGCTACTGAACATATTTTTATAGTAATATCTGAAGAGAAAGTGACAAGCTAACTCAGGAAATAACATGTAAGCAATCGATTTATGTTTTACACTCTCATTTTCCATTAGTCAAAGCACATATTTGAGCCAAACATCAAAGGAGTATAAAGCAGTCAAGGTCTTAAGCAAAAGAAATAGCCCCAAGAATGAACAAATAAGATTAGGTCAAATTAAAAAGTTTCTGCATGGCAAAAGAAATTATCAACAGTGTAAAAAGAGAGCTGACAGAATGGAAAAAATATTCACCACCAGATAGGAGGCTCATAACCAGAATATACAGGGAACTGAAGAAAAGGAAGCCCATCAAAATCAAAGACCCTATTGAAAAATGGGCAGAAGAAATGAACAGGCAGTTCACAAAGGAAGATATTCAAATGGCCAATAAATACATGAAAAAGATATTCTACATTTTTAGCCATTGGAGAAATGCAAATCAAAACATCACTAACGTATCATCTAACCCCAGAGAGAGTGGCGTATAATAAGAATACGAGCAGCAGTCAGTGCTGAGGAGGCTCTGGGGAAAAAGGAACCCTCCTGCACTGCTGGTGGGAATGTAAATTCGTACAAGCACTATGGAAAGCAGTATGAAAATTTCCCAAAAGTGTTGAAAACAACATATACACATATCTTTGCATACCCATGTTCATAGCAGCACAAATAACAATAGCTAAGATGTGGAAGACACCAAGATACCCATCAATGCACCAAAGGATACATAAATTGTGGTATATATGCACAATATAATACCACCCATCTAAAGACAGGTAAGTTGGAGGCTTTTATAGTGAAATGATTCAGAAGCAGAAGGTGAAACATCGAATGGTTTCTTTAATATGAGAAACCCAGATCACAATTATTACATAGAACTTGGGGTGGATATGGGAACTGGAGATGATGGGGAGGGAGTGGAAGGGTCAAAAAGGAAGATGGATTTGTAATTTTGCCATGATATGTATAGGCACAAAATACACAAGATCAGTGTAAACTTTATGTATTGCATTTATATATATCTCAATAAAATGGGGAAAAATTAAAATGGAAAAAAAGAGCAAGAAACAAATTTGAACTTCATATGCACATAAAAAATAAAAGCAGTCAAGGTCAAGTGGAGTCAGAGATGCAAGAGAACTAGGACATGGTCCATGAGCACTGGCCTAGGACGAGGAAGTTGGAGTTTCTGGAACAATCTGAGCCTCCAAACTCAGGCTATAGGAGTGATACTGTAAAAGAAAAGCCTCCTGAGAGTTCCCATAAAGGTGTTTCTTCCATGCAGTTACAATTCAGTAAGGTCACAGCCAGTAACGTGGTGGCAGGTGAACCTGAGGCAGCTGTTGCTCAATAGGGCCAGCAGTTAGAAAGCAGAGTGAACATGGAACAGAGGAGGAGAGGGCAAGCTGCTATGCATCTCCGTATTTTTTCCGTCATTGTATTTCATCACGGCAGCCTTTCAAGAAGTGCTCTGAATTTCTTTGCATCACATATTTCTCACCATCTCTGACTCTATTTCTCTCAAGGGCTGAGGAATGAACCCCAGGCTTCACACATGATAGACAAAATACTCCAGTGAGACTCATCTTAAGATCTCTCTCTCTCTCTATCTCTCTCTTTCTCTTTCTCCCTCTCTCTCTCTCTTTCTCCCTCTCCTGCTCTCTCCCTCCCTCTCTGCCCCTCTCTCCCTCTCTCTCTCCCTCCCTCTCTCTCCCTCCTCCTCCCTCCCTACCTGCTTAAACCTAGGGCTGTAATATGTAATGTCTAGGGAGCTCTGGAACTCCGGACACTGGACAATATACTTCTTAGCTTTCCGAGATGACACAGCACAACCTAGCACAGATGACGAAAGGTACTATCTGCCTTAGTTTCCTGTGGCTGTGACAAAATACCCAATATTCACAATTTAAAGAAGGCAAGATTTGTTCAGCTTATGGTTTCAGAAGGTCTCATACAGTTCACTCATTGCCTGCCCACAACGGTGCAAGTACCTGCCAGAGGCTAGAGGGAAACCAAGTGAAGCAGTAGCCAAGTGAGTCTGCAGATTCTGCAGTAATGTTGCTTCTTCCTTCTTCTACTTACTTCAAGCTGTCATTGCCCTCCCAGCCTCCCAGGTGGGTGCACCTCTTTCATTTCTTGGCTCACAAATGAAGAACACATACCTGAAAGCTCTGCCCTGGGCACGCCAATTGGAATAAGTTGACACGATCTTTCCAGGTCAAGCCTCAAGCATCTGCCCATTCCAGCCACGCCGTACCTTCCAATAACACACTATTCCAAATACAGGAGGCCTTTGGGGGACACTGCCCTAAAAAAAGAAATAAAACATTTATTGTATAATTGCTGAGCAAGAATGTACATTTTCACTATGAATTTCAACTTTGAAAACTAGGAATGCTGATATCTCCCACTCAACTTCAATTATGAAAATACCAGACTCTTTTACTTTTACTCTAGGTGAAGGAAAGGGTCCAACATGAATGAAGACACTTAGCTTTGTCTGATATGTAATAAGTGTTCAAGAATTGTTCGTTTCTTTCTATACTGAGTGATTTAATCTTACAGGCAAATGAGACCCAAGAAGGAATCTAAGATGTTCCCTGATCACTGATGTCAGCTTTTCCCAGGCATAAGCAGGCACTCATTCACATCTCAAAAGTAGTGCTTTTAAAAAAAATATAGAAGTCACTATAACTTCCCAGTAATTTCCTGAACACTCAGTCCATGCAAGTCTGTGTGTGAAGCTGAGGGAATTTTCACTGATGCATATATCACCTGTTCTGTGGTCTTTAGCAGGTTGTGCTAAAGGTAGTTAGAAAAGGGTGGAACATATCAAGGGTAGAAACTGCTGTCCTGAATAAAATGATTGGTACTTTACATTACAGGAAGAAGTTTCAACCGACTGGCTATGGCCTAACTTTTTAGTTGAACTTACTTAAGAGGGAATTAATAGAAGGTTAAGAGATAGATTAATTATATCCTGAGGGAGAGGGAAGGGAAGCATGCCAGGAGTAATAATTGATGACCTTCATTTATGGTTTAAATGTAAAAGGTTTCCTTCCCTAAAACTCATGTTTGGGAGGTCACTGGATCATTGGGTGTATGTGGGGGCATACACTCAAGAATGGATTAATTGATTAATTCATTGATATTTTATGTGCTATTAGGAGATGAGGACTTATTGGAGGAATGGGATACTGGAGGTGTGACCTGGCAGGGTCTGACTCATTTTCAGCATCTCCTTTTTTCTTTCTTTCTTTCTTTCTTTCTTTCTTTCTTTCTTTCTTTCTTTTTTTTTTTTTTTTTTTTTTTTTTTTTTTTTTTTTTTTTTTTTTTTTTTTTTTTTTTTTTTTTTGCTGTGCTTCCTGGCCGCCATCAAACAAGCAGTTTCCTTTGCTGTTGCTGTTGACCTTCTGCCATTGTTTGTTTTGCCTTGGACCATGCATGCAATAACATCTCCAAGGCACCTACATTTTCTTGGAGTCTCTTCCAAAGGTACATCTGATCATTTATACAAAACAAAATTAGCCAGACCCAGTGATGTAGGCCTGTAATCTCAGCACTTTAGGAGGCAGAGACAGGAACATTGCAAGACTGAGCCCAGTTGGGGCAACTTAGTGACTCATGAATCCCTGTGTCAAAATTAAAAATTAAAAAATGGCTCAGGATATAGCAGAGTGCAGAGGCCAAGGGCTCAATCCTCAGTGCCACAAAAAAATAGTAAAAATAACTTTCTGGAAGAGTTAAAAATTAACCCTTTTCAGGTGGCATTGATAGCTCTGAAGTCATTATCTTATTTGAGACATTATTATTCAGATTGTTACTGCAACTTATATTTGGGCAGTAGTTCTGGAATCCATTACTGACGCACATTCCAAGAATACACATTCCTTTGACTTCTCTTCAACATTCCCATTCAGTTGTGGATGGAGTATTTCAGACTAATTTGAAACAACTGTACTACTTTACTCAAAAACTTCATAAACTCATTGCTTTATAGAATTTATGCTTAGAATCTTTCATTTTCTTGAAAGAGACAACTTACTGCTACTTAAAGATCCTTGGAGATTTTCATGAGATAAGTATCGAAGTAACAAAGAAAAGAACAGAAATGTGTCTAATTCAAAACTGCTAAGATATGGTCACAAGACAGTTAAATTACCTGTATTTCAAAGTGATCTAGGTGTCCTGAAAAATAGAAGAGAGAGCGGTATCAAGTGACTTTCTTGTCTGTGATAATCTATGGATCATCACGTCTGAGCACACAGAATCTTTTTAACATTGCTGGTGGCAAGTTTGCTTGTAGATAATAATAGCCTCGCGGCTCCTACCAATACTCCATACTGATTCATGACCAACCTAAAGGCTCTGACTCACAGACCTTTTCATTTTGGTTGTCTAATCCTATAATTCCTAATGGCATATTATTTGTAAAACACTGATGTAAATTTCACACACATTCTGAGATAGGTTTTTAAATCTAGGTAATAAGAAAAAAAATACTTCAATAATTTAACTCCTTTGTTCACTGAAACAGTGATTTAAAAACATTTAAACTGAATCAGCCAAAAATGTTTCAAAACATCTTTAAGACAATTATATAAAACTCATGGGTTTCAATGTTAAAGTAACTGACAAGTTGGGATGATTATGAGATATGAAATGATTCTAATGTCTTAACTGATTTTCAATCAAGAACTTAAGTATGAGTTTCTGATTTTAACTTTTAAAGACATTTGGGGGTAATTTTTTAGTTCATTAGAACCAGTATCTATTAATTTGGAAGCTAGTCTGCTATAGTAATAGAAGCTGTATCAGGCTAAGGGGCTTGAGTCCTGTCTTGTCTGTAAATATCTAACTTTATCACAGTGCATGGCAAAAATTTGACTTGCTACTCCAAGCCAGCTTGCTATTCCAAAATTGCACATTCTAAGCTTCATCAGCTTTGAAATTCAAATGCCAGGTAATTTAGAAATCACTTTTGAGGAGGAAAATATATCATGATTCATTCTCCTTGAACTGACTGGATTGAGGACAAAGCCTTTGCAAATTTACCAGGTGGAAGAAACAGTGAGCAGGAAAGTCCCTCGTGTGTAAGACAAATTGACCACAGGGGTCTCTCCAAGGGACTTCAGAGGGCATCTTTGCAGTAACAGGAAACTTAAAACATCCAGACTCTCTCTTTAGAAGCAAGAGGAAAGTATAACATTTATATTCTCTGCTTTAATCCTTTGATTTGTTGATCTGTAGAATGACAAGAATAGCCTCTATCTAAGAGGCTTGTGGTGAAGATTAAATAAAATTATGGACAAAATTTCTACCCAGGTCTTAGAACACCTTAGACATTTTTAACGCACCCGTCCTCCTTACATTTCTCTGGTGTCGGGCTTTTTTGGGAGTTACAGCCAAAGAATATAATCCACAAAGACCAAAAGATACAAGATATTAAACCATTGAGACTGCAGTCAAGAATAGCACTTATGTAATTACTCTGCCTGTCAAAATGATCTCTTGGCTATGTTTAACAAACTATTGACCTATCTTTCTAATTGAAAGCTCAATTTAAATATAATCTTTTTGACTATTCTTCTTTGCCTTTGTCAATATATTGTATGTTGATATTTTAGCTACATTTCAAGGTCTTTACAATATTCTGGTTTAAGATTCTATGTGATTTTTATAAAATCAAATTTTATAGTATCTTAAGAATTATGAGAATATTTTGAAATCTTTGAGGTGTTAGCTTCTTTATTTCTAGTTTATGCATATTGGAAAGCTGGATACTTTTAGCTTTCTCCTCTAAAAATCTTAATATCAAATTTCCAATTGTATTCACTAGTTTATTGCTCTTTTTCAGGGAATTTTGAGCTTTAAGCTGATCTGAAAGGGAAAAAAGTACTTTTTTGTTGGGGTGTTCCTGACTGTCTCCGATATCTAATACTCTTACGTAGAATCTGTGATTTCTTAGACACAGAGCAGGGAAGCATAGGTCAGATGAAGTGATTTGTAGTGTGACATGGAATCACTATTTAGGCATCAGGCACACTGAGTAATAAGAGTTGATAAAAGAGAAAATTCCCTGACCTGAAGCATAAAACTTCAGGCATTTGTTTGCCCCACCATCCCTCCATCCTGAGCAGCATTTTGGTCCCATTTGTGATTTTTAGCTTGTCACACTCTAGTTTTATAGTTAGTCCCTCTTACCCTCCACTTCAGTGCAAATATTAAATGCTTCCACTATGTGTCTGTTGATGAACGTTAGTATAGCAAGTCTTCAAACAAGTTTGAAACAAGACATAAATAATTAGAGCAAAACTTTATATAAGTTAACAAGTATGCTTATGGTGATTCCCTAGTTCAAAATACATCCAATCTATTTCTTTCAATGATGGCAGTAACTGTGTCACAATCTAATGACACCATTGATTCAGAGGCATTTGAGATGCCTGTTTTGCTTCTGCTGATGAGAGGTTGGATGACCTTTTCTCTTCCATCCTTTCTAACTTCCTCTAATATCCCATCTGACCATCTCACCAAGGCCTATCCTGACTACCCTATTAATACCTATCTCCTCACTTGCACTTCTGATCTCCATCACCTGTTCTCTATTTTTAAAAAAACTCATTTTAAAGTACTATATTATCTAATTGTTTATTATAGTTATTACATATTGGCCCATTCCTACTCATAGAATGTATGGTCCACTACAACAGATCTATTGATTTGTTTGTTCCCTAATCTTAACCCAAGTGCCTTAAATACGTCCTGCATATAGGAAAGGTTTAACACATATGTATTATATGTAAAAATAGACCATACTCAAACAGCAGAGTTAGCTCTCACTTTTTATATTTTAAAGTAGCAGTTATAATTTTGACATTTTATATTGATTTTCCTTAATAAGTTTGTGTCCTGGTTACTTTTTATTGCTGGGATTCAATACCCAACATTCACTAAATTTAGGGAAGGAAAGGTTTATTTTAGTTCATTATTTCAGGAGGTAGCTGTCCACTCAGGGGCGGCCGGCAGCAGTGGAAGTACATGGCAGAGGCAGAGGGGGAGGCAGCTCCTTATGACATCACAAACAGGAAGCCATGTCCATCAAGTCCAGTCTCACCAAGAGGAAGGTCTCTTCCCTGTGATCAGCCTCTCCTGGATCCAGGCGTGGAAGGTGTGGTAAGCCCCCACTACATGCCTGGAATCCAATTTACGTGCCTGTACCCCTACAGACTAGGCCCTAATCTTCCAACAGCACTGGTTCCATAGACAAATCTATAACATTCAAATACATGAGATTTTTGGGTGACAGTCCAGATCCAAACCACACCACAATAGTTTGGGAAAGTAAAGGGTCTAGTTATCACAAAATGATCCCTAAAGATCCCTACTAAAATATAAAACAAGATAAATTTTATGACAGTAGTTTTCTTATATGTGCTCTTTTATTGTATGCAGTTTTAGTCTCCTAAGGTCATTCAGGCCTGGAAACAATAAATAGAAAATTTTAGAAATTATTCATATATTTTATATTTGTACACTATTGTGAGTAGTGTTATGAAATCTCGTGCCATTCCGCCATGTCCTACTCAGAAGGTGAACCATCTCTTTCCCCTGCGTATTCACACTATGTATGCTACCAGCACGTTAGTCACTTGGTAGCCATCTCAGTCTTAGACTGACTTACAGATCTGCTGTGTTTGTTTTGTAATCATTACTTTACTTAATGAGGGCCCTAAAGCAAAATTACTAACACTAAAAGTTTTGTAATACTAAGAAAAGCCAAGAAGTGTTGCTTTTAAGTGAAAAGATGTGAATTTTTGACTCAACAAGGAAATTAGAAACCAAAAGTTGCATATTGACTGAGGCTGAGATCTACGACAAGAAAAACCTATGTGTGAAATTGCAAGGAAGGAAAATAAATTTGTGCTAATTTTTGTTGTCACACTTCAAACTGCAAAAGCTACAGCTACTTTGTATGATAAATAAAAATGGAAAAGATACTAAATTTATAAATGCATATATAGAAAGCATGGATGAAAACTCAAGATAGTAGACAGATATATGATAGGCAAGTAGCAGTTATGCTATTCCTACTTTTAGCCATCTACTGAGGACCTAGGAGTGTGTGTTCTGTAGACAAAGGATAATTACACATTTTTTGAGGCACTTAATTTATTTTTATAGTTAGATCCTAGAGCCATCAGTCTTTTTTCCCTCACTTTAAATCATGTATCATTTGACTGTATCAGTTTGTGTCTTATTTCTGATATGCTAGAGAGCCACAAAAAGGACCTATTCCTTTGCTTACCTGATTCCTAGGATTCCTGATATCCTCTATGGCTCATTCACTAAATACCCTTTGGTTCTAGTAGTCAGCTGCCCTCTGACTAGCCTTTGTTATACTACAAAGCTAAAGGTTGTCTGAACTCTTTAACCATCTGATTCAGATGAGTGACCTTCCCAACTGCAAGAAAGTGTGAAGCCTGCTAGACATCCACACCATGAACATCATCACCTTGTCCCTGCTTCCCATCAGGTGACACTGTCGAGACTACAGCCTTCAGTAGACTTCAGGTGAACACCTCTCTGAACGTTACGTTTTGTTTCATACACCCCCGCCATTCTCTTGTTTCTCAGGACATTAATTTCATCATGTGAAATAGATGATGTTTCTTGTAGACAGGATGTGAACCAATCAAGCTTCTCCCAGACAGGAATCCAGCCTGTTTCCATCCCTCTCATAATGTAGCGCAGTACTGAGCTACTGCCAGTGTCAGGAAATGCTTAGAAGTATGATTGGAGTGCCACAAAAGTTTATAGTCATTACGAAAATGAGTCACTTTCCTCATGCTATTTCTTTCTACATAATAACTTTATGTTCTGGCTAAATGTAAAAAAGAACAAAAAAGTAGCTTCATTCTTGTGTTGCTTTTAATAATTGACAATATAGCCTAATTCTTGTTTTTAGTTATCTGTTCCCATTTTCTGTATCCTGTAGTTTCTACTTTTTGTAAGCTTTTCTATTCCTCACTAATTCGTTATAAATCACTGTAACAAAGCTATGCATGTGCTAGAAATGTGTACTATTTTGGATTTAGGGGCTTTAAATGCCCCCAATGTCCCTTTTACCAGTGTGCCCTAAATATAGCTCATATCTTACGCTACCAGAATCTTATAAAATATTTCCCTTTTTACAGGATTCAAATGATGGTGATAAGCATGCTTTGCCTCACTTGAAAACTTCACACGTGTGTTTATTAATCACAGCCCTAAAAATGTTCACATTTCATAGTCTGATTAGTTACATTTTCCCTATTGTTAGTATTTTGTATTTACTTACACGTAAGAGAAAGCAAAGGACAATAATTCAATGAAAACCTTCTGGAAGGAGAAAAGGCTTTTTTCCCATTCATACATAAATTGGATTTTTTTGCTATCTGAAAAATGTTTTACTTTTTAAAATTTAAATTGTATAACTTTTCACCATTTTTGTCACAATTCACTGGATCCAATAAACTCTTGGCATTATAAATGTAGACTACTGCAGCAACATATAATTATCAATAGTTGATTAAAACAATTTCTTACCTTTTTTATCTCTTCCTCACCTAGTTAAACATAACGAGTCATATATTTTTGCAATGCATGAATGCCCACCTTCAAAACTAAGTAGCATCAGGATGCTTGTATGTCTCGGTGGGTTTGAGATGATTGTGACTTGGTGATGGCCATTTTTCTTATTTTCTTTAAATATATATTGGTAAAAATCAGTGATAATCACTAGATCCACAGAAAGTCAAGCAAGCATCTTCTATTTTATTAGGCCATCAACATCCTGTTTTGTTAGACAGCTGGCCATATAATGGAAGAAATTGTAGCCTAGAGCAGCCCTACCACACAGACCTTAGGTTGAGGAAGAAAGCAGACAAAACTCCAGGTAATGGGAGGAGGGGTGGAGTAAATGATGAAAGGATGTTTGAAAGTGTAGAACTGATTCAAGTTTCTCAGACCATAACTAGACCTAAGAGTTAGTGAATCATCATGACAAAAAAAGAAAGCATGGATGTTTAGATAAGTAATAAGAAATGAACCAAACTCTGTTGTTGAGGCAATGCTAATTCTAGATGCCATAATGTTCAAGGAAGAACCAGATCACAGAACAAGACAGGCTGTACTCAGAGGATAGGGCATGGTGCTTGTGAGAGTTGATTCTATGCATTTGAGAATAAGTATTTTTAATATCTTCTGATTACAAACAGGTAGATTTCTTATTTCTGGCTAGGACAGAGTTTACAGATGGGTGTTTAAAGGTGTCATGAGAGCCTGAAAAGTTGGTGTAGTGGGACAGAGATAAGGGGGCTAAGCTTTCACTGTGGCCACTTGCCCTCATTGTTGACTCGAAGCTTAATAAATGAATTGGTGACTTGGGAGCCTGGGCTTTTCATTTGAGTGTGATTTTTGCTAATATAATATGTATCTGGACTTAGTCAAGAAGGCTTCTTGGGCATAAGGATGGCATCTATTATTTGTCTTTAAGAAGCTTTCATTCCACGAAGGGGAAGTGTAACTGGAATAAAGATTAGAAAGCAGAACGGAGCATTGCTAGTGCCTAGAACGTAATGTTGTGATCATGTTTATTAATTTAGTGGTGAAGTGGGAGCTGAAGAATTTGTGTCAAGGAGAAAGTAACAAGCAGCCCCCAGTGCTGCATAATAAATGAGAGTAAGGGAAGGAAGAAGCCTTGAATTTTGGTAAGAAAAATAGAGACCTTCCTGGAGCAGAGAGAGTACTCTCACTTTCCTGAAAATACTTTCTGCAAAAATGATGAGGTTCTGTGATTGCAAGTCTCTTCAAAAAAAGTCTATAACTCTCATTCATCGCTTATAGACCAGAATTAAAAAAAAAATTACCTCTGAAAACCACATTTACCTGAGTACATTGTTAAAGATCTGTAAAACTTAGGAAAAGCGCAAATGCTAGATGTTATTCATACCTAGTTCACAGTTCTCTAGAGCCTGCTGTGTTTCTGCAAAATGTCTGAAGCTCTTTCACTATTAAATCTTTTTCTCATCTTACCTCCTACATCTCACCTACTATAGGATCATTTCTGGCGCCAACATTGAATTAAGTCTATTTTCCAAAACACATTTTTGCCTTTCTGGGAAATTCTGTCCCATATAATTTCTTCTATATCAAATATCCCCCTTCTTCTGCTGTTCAGAAAAGTGTTTACTTTTGAAATTCCTTCTACCTTTGATGTCTATTTATATGATAACTCTGAGGCATCATTTTTTTCAGTCTGGGCCACCGTGCATGCACGTGTGTGTGTGTGTGTGTGTACATGTGCAGATGTACATGCATACAAGAGAAAAATTTAAAACTACAAAGCTCTTCAATTTTTTCATTTAACAGAATGTTATGAATATACCATTAGACAGTAGATCCACATCTGTCATTGTCCTAGACAGTTTCTTTCTGGTGAGCATAAAAGAATAATTTTCCTGTTTGGTAGTTTAAAAACAAAATCGCCATGGTCATTTATATTCATGTTTGCATATTTGTTGGCTATCCTCAGATGACATTCTAGAAAGAAATTGTACCCCAGTATGCACAAATTGAGGGGTCTTATTGTACATAGTCAAATTGTTCTCAGAATTTATACTAATTCTCCTCCTAATTTATATTCTCACTAAATGGGTAACAGAAGCCATCTTCAACATTACTAATATTGATTATCTTGGGTCTTTGCCAAACTAGCTACTGAAATTAAATGAGAAATATTTTTTCTTGATTATCAAATAATCCATTTTATTAACCTTAAGAAATTTGTACAACTATTACCTTTCCTTATGTTTTCCTTTATTTTTTTACATTCAGTGAATAATATTTTAGTTTTTAACTTGATTACCTTCCTAAAAAATTGTCTTAAAGATTTCTCATGTCATTAAAGTCTGAAAATTCTTATTTTAAGTTCTGTATAATATTGGACAAATGAAGTGTACTTAAATATTACAAAATTCACTTAAATATACACATGGTGTATATATATTCTGTACCTACTGGAAGTGTACAGTTTGGTAAGTCTTCATATAGGCACACAACCTTGGAAAGTATGCACAATCAAGATGCTAAAAGTATCAGTTAATCCCTATCTGTCACTGTACTTTCTCATCCTTTTCTGTCTGTCTTCCAATCAAAGAAATATGGATTTATTTGATTTATTTGCACGTCATGTTGCTCTCTGTTTTCTAGCGTTTTGTATCAGTGGAATCATACAATAAGCACTTTTTGGTCAGTATTTTTCACTTGGAAAAGTTATTTGAGATTCATTTGGTGATGGTGATGTTTATTACTTTTTACTATAGAATAATATTCTATTGTATGGACGGATCATAAGTTTTCAATATTTTCAACTTACATAAGCAATTTGTAAAGTTCTCATCTATTATTTTTGGGTCTTGTCTACTAACAATAAAGCTGTGATGACTCTAATGACTGTATGCACATATGAACCTCCTCCTTTCAGAAAATACCTAGCTGTGAAACGGAAGCAACATAATATAACAGACAAATATTTAACTTTAAGAAAGACTTCCTGATTTTTCTAAAACGGTTAAAATACTTTACATTTCTAGTAGTGCTGTACGAGTTCTACATCATATTGGCATTAAACCATGACATAGTCAAACTGTAATTTTAGCCTTTCTGCTTGCCATCTAGTGAAAACTTGTTTTTATGTGTAATTGTACTCTGTAATCATTAATCTAATGATTAATATTATTTGACATCCTTTCATAAGCATATTTGACACCTTTATGTTTTCTCTTATCAAGCTTGTGTCTAATACTTCTGTTTTTTAAACTGAGTTTCTTTTATTGAGTTTTATAAGATTCTGATACATTTAGATACATTTTTCTCATCAGATTTATGATTTGCAGTATTTTAAGATTATGGCTTAGAAGTTTTACTTTCTTAATCCTTTCTTTGACTAACAAAGCTACTTAATTTTAATGGAGTTCAATTTACTCTTCTGTGGAGTGTGTGTGTGTGTGTGTGTGTGTGTGTGTGTGTGTGTGAGAGTGTGTGCGTGATACACCTTAGAAACATTTGACTAATTCCTGGACCCCAAAATTTTTTCCATAGAAACTTTGAAGTTTTAGATTTCATATTTAGGCCCCCAATAAATTTTGATTTGTTTTTAAATAGGGAGATTTATGAATCGAAGATTTTATTCATGTGAATATGGATATCCATTTTTTTATTGCCAACTGCTGAAAATACTGACCTTTCGGTACCAACGCACCTCAGTAGCCATCAATTATCACTAGACAAGTGACTTATTTATCATCTGTCTATTCTTTCCTGTCAAGCTATTCATTTTTAAACCAATAGCATAGGAATTTATCACAGTAGCTTTGTAATAAATCTTGTGATAAAGTAAACCAGTAGAGTGAGCACTCCATCCCTTTCCTTCTATTAGAAAAACAAATTCCGAATTGCATGGCTGGTGACTCGGTAACACTAATGAAAGTGACTGGTTATCATGGATGTCTAAAGTACTTCTTGAAGATTAGAAAACACAGACCTTTATTTTCTCAGTTTGTTATTCTTCATTTAACTTTTGCAAAATAAAATATTCATTCTCCAAACTGGAGACTATTTTTAATCTAAGAGCACAGTTCAAAAAGAAATGAGCCATCTGTGTCCTTCTCTTCTTCATTATAATTTCAGTGTAATCAGCCTGGGGGTCTGTCTGGGGGATTTCCAACGAATTTTATTGTAAAGTCTTAAAGAAGAAAGCAGAAGGCAAAATAAATTGTTAATTTAAAAGAATAAGCTTTCAGAATCAGGCTACTAGCATGTATTCTGGTAATGAGTTTTTTTATTTTTATTTTTTGAAGAATGATTTTTTTTTAGCTATAGAGATAAATGTGATTTATGCCATTGATATATAACCTGTTATAGTCAATATATCAAGTGATGATACTAATTACAATCTAGGTGAAAATTAGAAGTGGTAGAGTCATGTCTTAGAAATCTCAACAACTTTGAAAATGCAATTGAATAATAGAAAATGGTACTGTTGCACAAAGTTATTGAAGACAGAGATTTTTTTTTTTCCAGAAGCAAGACCATGTTTATTTGAAATCTACATAACATGTTTTGAAGGAAGGATGTATGTTGACTTGTTGGGAAAAATTTTAAATATATATGTATGAAATATCTAAGGATTTGCATATTAGTGGGTCAACAGTATATCTCCTATTGCTGATAAAATATTTTCAATTGTCTCTTCATTGGCATTCACATTTTAGTGATTTTCACTGGTTTTTAAATTGAGGTATGTTACTTATTTCTCAGTGAAGTTCATACATACATGTGTGTGTGTGTTGGTGCTGGAACTCAACAGTTTTTGCATGCTAGATAAGTGTTCTACTATCCAGGTACACTGCCAGCCTTTATGAAATACATCTTTTGATTAATCTTCTGAACAACATAACTGATGTGATATGTTATTTACATATTATGGAACTGAAACTGAGATTGGATAAGCAACTCAGAAAACTCTTAAGTGTTAGATTTAGTCACAGAGCTGCGTGACTCTCAAGCCAACATTTTATCCTGAAGACAGCTGCCAACTATATTGATTACTATACGATATCTGTTAGGCAGATTATAAAGTGTCTGTTTTAGAAGTGTATTCGGACTGTTGGCTTGACGATTTCATTCATGTTAATTTCCCAGACAGAAATGAAAAGGAGTCTCAAGATTAATTGTATCAGAAACCTAACATTAAATGACAATGATAGACTAAAAGAAAATGACACATATATTAATTCAGTCTGACAGGTGCTAGCTGAAAGGTTTGGAACAAGAGGCTTTGGGGAGATAGCCTTTTCTACTCAAAGAAATAAAATCATTTAAAAAATTTTCTTAAGTTTATTGAGCTTTACCAATTTTAGTGAGATGATTAGGAGGTTTTTGGTTTCTTGAGCTTAAACAGAGGGGGAGTTCAGGCATAGGAGAGGGAGTGCATACCAGAATCTAGCTTATCATGAAACTTGGAAAGGCTCTTAGGGATGGGTATGTGGAAGAAATGGAATAACATAACCTAAAAGTGGGTGCTAGTTTCATTCAATGCTAGCCATAGACTTGAAATGTTCTGGAGAAAACAGTCATAGCTAGACATACAATATTCTCTACATTTTCCCAGCATGTGAAAGTTTATTATTTTCAAAAAGGAAAAAAAAAAAAGAACAGAAAGGAAGTGGTAAAAAAGCCATGTGGTATGTGTTCTTATGCTAGTAAATTTCACATGGAAAAGTCTCATCTCATGCTCAGAATGTGCTGAGGTAGGCACATCTTTATTTGAAAGGTGGAAAAACAGTCAAAGCCATATGTGCATAAAAGGCACAACTCCATTGTAAACCTTAAAAAAACAACAGATGTGGAAAACAAAACAAAAAAAAATAGTCAAAGCACAAGAATTCAGTTGTCATTCATTACCTTACATCTAATATCTTTAAAAATGTTATATCAATATTTCTGTTTGTGTGTTTTGCTTTTGTCAAGGGATAAAAGTTGGTCCTGGTGTCCAAATTTAACGAAAAGTTATTATGACATATACTTTGTTCTTTTGTTTGTTTTCTATGTTGTTCCTGTCTTTTTCTGAATCGCTTGGGAAGTTGGTAACTTTTTAGATACTGGTTCATTTGATCCAAGTTGTTTATTGGCATATAGCTGATGGCATTCTTCAATTATACGTTTAATGTCTGTAAATTTGTAGCTGTCATGTACATATTCTTTGTTTTCTCTTGATGATTCTTCTTTTCAGTTTATTAATTTCATGGACACTTTTAAAAAAGCAAAATCTTCATTTTTCCCCCATTGGATATTCGTTTCTTGTACATTGAGTGCCACTGTTATCTTTAATTTTTTTCTCTTTGTTTCCTTTGAGTTTAAGTTATTCTTTTTAAAGCTTCTCATGGTGTGATCTTAGATCACTGATTTGAAGTATTTCTTTTCTGTTCAATGCTATACACATTGATTTAATCACATTGCTTTAAGAGAATCCTGCATATTTTCATATTTTGTGTTATCACTTTCATTTAAATTATATTATATTTTTAAATATATCTACCTATTTATGTATGACTTATATGCGTGTTTTAAAATTTTCTGTGTATCTGCAAATGCTCTAATTCTATTTTTATATTTAATGCTATTTTTATTGCCAAATTTTTTATAATTTAAGTATTTTAGAATTTATTAAGAATTGTTTAACAATAAAGAACATAGTCCAAATTAGTAAATGTTCTTTATGTGTTTCAAAGGAATTTCTTTCTCTTTTTTTCCTGTTCTTGGGATTGAACCCAAGCTCTTTGCACCGAGTTACATCACCAACCTTTTTGTGTATGTATTTATCAATTTTTACTTGAAATAGGGTCTTGGCACATTTTTAAGTTATTGAGGAGGAACTAGAATTTTGCAATCCTTTTGGCTTAGCTTCCCACAGTGTTTGGCCTGTACCACCTGGCCCAAGTTCAAAGGAATTTCTGTAGGAAAATTTCAGAAACATTAATAGGACAGGTTGGTTGAAGCGATTTTGGCTTCTCATGTTATTTTAATTTATTTCCTACTATGATTATCAACTACTAAAAGAACAGTTACACAATGTGAAACTATAATTGCTATCTTTTGTGTTTGTTCTCTGCTCCGTCATTTCATTTACTCTGAATGCCTTTAGAATCCTTATGTCTTCTTTATTGACACTTTTGTTATCTTAACCCTATTTCTTGTTTCGAAGTCTATTATGTTTAGTCCTACCACAGTTAATCTGGCTTTCTTTTACTTACTGTATATACAGTATATCTTTCTAATTATCTGTGTCTTTGGATTTTAGCTTTGTATGTTGTAGTAGTATATGACTGAGATTTGTATTTTTATCCATAATCTGTGTCTTTTAATGGCAATGGTTAGACTAATTGTATTTAATGAAATAATTTATATGATTGAAATTTTGGATTTAAGTCTATTGCTCTCTATGTTATTTATAACATCTATCCTTCATTCTTTTCTCTTCTTGTTTTTCTCCTTCCTTAGGAGTTTTAAAGTGGCTCCATTGCACAGTGGCTAGCACATTGGACTTTTTAGGCGTTTTTAAAGGATTCACTTTTATTTTAATCATTTGCTTGTTAAATGGACTTTGGGTTTGTAGATGTTGCTCCAAATTTTACAATATATAATTTTTAACATATTGCAATCTTCCTTAAAGTTGCACTCACTTGTTTTTATATAATTTAAAAACTTTATGGTAGGTTATTTATATAACCGCAAGCTTCTAAGTTCTGTGCTACTTTTGTCACACATCTTTATTTTTATATATATTAATAAATTCATATTTTTGCTTTATGTACAGAGTATCTTTTAAAAGATAAAATGAGAAAAATATATTAGTCCTACTTGGGGTTGCTCTAACAGAATACCATAATTTGAGCAGCTTAAAAAGCAGTTTCTTTTTCACAGTTCTGCAAGTTGGGAAGTCTAAGAGCCAAGTGTGAGCAGACAAGACTCTTTTAAGGTCCTTCCTTGCTTGCAGGTCACCTTCTTACCATGCCCCCTATGTTGGGGAGGCAGGAAGAGGCTCCAGTACTTTTACTCTTATTTATTAGTTCACAAATCTCATTGTGGTACCACACCTTCAGGATGTCGTCAAAATTCAATTACCCCCAAGACCTCACTTCTCAGTACCATCACCAGGATTTCATATTCCATCATATGAACTTGGGGAGAACCAAGAATTCAGAGAATAACCATGTCTTTAGTATTTAGTAGCATAGTCGTAATTTCCAGAGCTCTTTAATCACTTTTTTTAAATTCATTGTTTTCGTAGAAAGAACTTCACTAAATGTTTACAGTTATTTAGCTTTGTTAATGATTTTCTTAGCTTGTGTTTCCCTAAAAAGTCTTTATTTATTACACCTTTATTATTAGATGATATTTTCACTAGATGCAGAAGTACAGGCTGGCAGGTTTTCCTTTCAACACATTAAAATGTACTCTCCTGTTTTTGTGGTTTGAGTGTTTTTTAAATACAGGTCTAGGATTATTCTTACAACATTCTGTATCATGTTTGTAGCACTGGGAATTGAACACACCGCTTTCTAACTGAGGCACATTCCCAGTCTCACTCTTTTTTGTTTTTAATTTTGATATGGGTCTTGCTAAGCCACCGAGTTGCAAAGGCAAGGCTCTTCTCTCGGTCTCCCAGTGTACTGGGATTTCAGGTGCCTGTCACCATGTCTAGCTCATACATTATTTTATGCAGTGGGTTTTTTATTAGAGGTTTTTGTTTATTTCTGGTATTTATGTATTTAGTTAAGACATGCCTTGAAAAGGTTTTCTCTATGTTCTTCTTGGACTGAGCTTCTTAGGTAAATTATACATTTTACCTATACTTTGGAAAGTGTCTGGCCATAAGAAAGCATTATTTCTTCATATGAGTTTTTTTTTTTAACTTTCGAAAGGATCTCTTTTTTTCCTGTAGGATTCAAATTATTTGTGTGTTATACTGTTTGATACTTGTCCTCTATCTTATCTTATTGAGACTATGTTCATTTTTTTCTCTGCTTGCTTCATTGTGCATAAATTCTATTGCCATGCCTTTGATTTCACTAATTTATCATCTGTAATTTCTAATTTGCAATATGATATTCTGTATCATATTTTGGCCTTCATATCAAACTATACTAAAAGAGGTTACATGACTTATTTCTCCTTTTTTTCCCTATTCCAAGGTATCAATGCCTTCGTCTAAGGCCAATAATCTGAAACAGGTATTTTATAAATTGTTTTTAAGTTCTTTATTGTTTACATCAGCAAGTATTTCATTTTTGGGCAAAGTGAGAGTAGTGAGACCATTCTCTCTGTAAATTTTGGAAATACTGTCAAATGTTTTGTGATAATTTCTAACTCATTATCAACAAAATTATTTAGCATCATCTAAGTTAGGCTTTAAAGTAATTAAGAAATTAAGGAGCAGCTATCTAGAGCAGAACCTATGCAAATGAAAAACACTATGAAATAAGGTATAGCTTATGACAAAAACATTTAAAGGATGGAGCCACAGAAACATGCTAGATATTTAAAAGAAATATGTAAGTGCTACAGAGATGGGTGTAGAACTGTGTTAAAATACCAAGTTGTAACCTGATGCATTGATTTCTAAAGTCTAAGGATAAATCTTATAACTCTTTGAAACTCCTGCTAAATTAAGAATTCAAAAAATAAGTGAAAGACACTCTTATTAAGAAGATAGTAAGATAGCATAGGGAAAGTGTGTAAATGAATAAAATTAAAGATGCGTCACAGGACTGAGTAGGAAGTGATATTTGTCCTAAATTGAAGAAATGACCGATTTTGCTGAAGGAGTGTTTAATCGAGCAACTGTCCGTGGTGCTGATTCTGAAAATGTAATACTTAGCTGGTGTAAGCTGGTGTATCTACTGCGTGGTGTCATATTGGAGGAAACAGAATGGAACACCATACAGACATGAGTTAGGCTTCTGTGCACTGCAATGTAGGAAAACTGTCATGGATTGAACCTAGAATATCATGTAGACATGAAGTAATGAGAAGTAAGACTGAAAATAAGTAACATTCAGTTTGTAGGACTGAATATTATTTGATAAGATTTTCTAGATTATTGACTAAAATCAGAGAAATGTATTCCTTTATCGATATTTTTCCTTAAGCACATATATGGACAGGGTCCTCCATACAAAACCAGTCAATACTATATGTAGTTGGTGGCTTTGGGGAGGTCGTCCATTCGCTATCAATCTTGCTTGGGATTTAAACCCACAAGGATTTGCACTTAGAGAAGCCATTTAGAATTTGGAACATAACATTCTTGCTACAGTGTACTGAAGAATTTGGATTAGGGGTAAAATGTGTCATTTGCTGACATTAAGTAATACAGAAGAAATCGAAGGAGGAGTAAGAAGATGACATATAGTCATAGAAAACAGTGGAGAATGGGGAATGAGAGCAAACCAAACAAGCTAATGTCTTCAAGGCAAAAAATAAGAGAATTTCCAGAAAAAAAACTGATTGTGCTACATGCTTATATTTGGTATATGCAAGGGGCTGGTGTAACGGCACCGTGGTCAAGGTGCTTGCCTAGCAAGCGCTAGGCTCTGAGTTTGATTCCACAGTACCACATAAGCCAAGCATGATAGTGAACACCTGTAGTCTCAGCACTCAGGAGGCTGAGACCGGAGGATAGTGAGTTCAGGACCAGCCAGAGCTACAGAGTGAGACCCTGTCTCAGAAAAGAAAAAAGGGTATATGCAAAAATAAATGAAGAATCTTCTAGGCCTGGGTCATTAACATTTGTTAGGTGAAAAGGTGATGGTTCAATTGAGATGGAAACAGAAAGACTGGATGGCAGAGCTCCAGGCTGGGATCAACATTCTCCAGAAATCCGGGTGTGAAGGACAGAAGAAGATAGTATACAAAAAGAAGCAATACCTAGAAAGTTATTATTTTTAAAAGGTAAAACACTTAAATATATTTTAACCTCTTTTATAAGAACCAGTAAAAAGAGAGAGGTTGAAAATTTAACTGAAAATATCCTTAATGACAGACAGTGTGGATGTGGTGAAACCATCTCTTTTATACACAGCTGGTGGTGTATAAATTGGTATAATCTTTCTGAAAAGCAATTTGATAATATGTGTAAAGAGCCTTTCCAATACAGTATTTGACCCTGAAAATCTGCTTATAGATTTCTACCTTGTGGATAGAATCAGAGATGCATATAAAGACTTATGTGTGGGGACAATAATCACAGCCTCACTTAGAATAATCAAAAATGGAAATAATCTTTAGGAAAAACAAAGACGGTAATTGTACAAATTATGGTGCATTGACAAGGCATTTTGTAACTATTGAAATCCTATTTTGAATGACTAAATTATTAAGTGAAAAGTTCTGGCAACATTTTTGGGTGGAAAATAAAGGAAAAGCTAAGTATAGAAAGAGATCCAAAGGTTAAAAGTAAAAACATAAAAAATTAAATATGTACAAGTTACTAGGTAAAAAGTAGAAATAGAACATGTGTCAGCATACATGTAATGGGACAAGATCACAATGGTTTCTTAAGAATTAGATTTTGGTAGAAGATCATCTTCACATGCAAGGGGATATTTGTGGAATATTTAAGAAAGAAATATGTTTTTGTTTTCATTAACTGAAATGTGGGTTGTCCTCTCTTTCCTGATTTGCCTCTCTCTTCTTTTATCCCCTTCTTATTCCTTATATTTCTTCTTATCACATCTTTATAATATCAACAGTATGAATTTAGAGATAATTTTCTGTTTGCTTTATGTAAGGATTTTAGCATTCATAGTTCTAAAGATAACACAAGATACGAAAAAAAGAAACATGCCTAGAGTTACATACTAGGTAATTTTGGATCTGAGATTCACATTCAGTTCTTTGTTCAGGCCTGAGCCTTTGGCCAAGAGAGGGTGGGGGCAACACTGGGAAGGAAGGAGTGGCTGTGAGAGAATATACGGGAAATGACCAGAGACACTGTGAAAAGGAAATGACTGAATGTTACTGAGGGTTTCTTTAAGGTCAAATATTTGTGGAACCATCAGTTCACAAAATATTGCAGTATATACTACAAATGAAGAAATCGGGTTTGGTGTAGTAGAATAAAAGAAAAAAAATTGAGTTATTTAAAAGTTACAGTTTAGTTGAAGATTCAGTGCAAAGAACAGGATTTCCAAAATGCAAACCAAAACATCACTAAGATAGCATCTAGCCCCAGAATGAATAGTGTATGTCACTAACTTGAACAACAATCTATGCTGGTGATGCTGAGGGCGAAAAGGAACCCTCTTACACTGCTCATGGCAAAGTAAACTGGTACAGCCACTGTGGAGTTCAATATGGAAATTCCTCAAAAGGTTGAAAATAAACCCCTTAGATCCAGAGAAACCTCTTCCGGGAGTTTTTTTCAAAAGAGTTAAAAGCATCATATAACAGAGATACATGTATACCCATGTTCATAGCAACACAACCAACAGTAGCTAAATTATGGAAGACACCAAAATACCCATCAGCAGACCAATGAATACATAAATTGTGGTATATGTATACAATGGAATACTACTCATCTATAAAGACATATAGTTTTGAGCTTTTGTAAGTAAATAGATGCAACTTGAGACCGTCATGCTCAGTGAAGTGATTCAGATATAAGTTAAATATGGAATGGTTTTGCTAATATGAGAAAGCCAGATTACAGTCATTCCATAGAAATAATTGGGGGTAGGTAGTGTGAACTATTGGGGTTGGGGGATATGGAAGGGCCAAAAAGGAAGAAGGGAAGGGTTTATAATTTTGATGCACTATATGTGCACAAAATATTCAAATTCAATGTAAACATGTGTCTCTCACACACACACACACACACATATATATATATACACATGAATAAAAATGGGATAAAAGTAGTATCTCCAAAAATTTCACGTGCTAGAAATAAAGCTTAATGGGACTTACATTTAATGTAGAGTATAGGATTTTTGCAAAGGGGGTTAAGGAATAGGTTAAAAAACTATGGTAGAAGAGAATGAAATACTTGGGGTCCAGTGATAATAGGAGGAAAGACTGAAGTAGAGAGTTGATATAATTTGTTGATGTCAAGGAGATTGAGGACTTTGAAGTTATTTGATTACATAGGTAGATAAGCTGTCTTGTGGGGAAATGAGTAACTGAGTTATCCCTATGATGGCAGATATCAAGATGAGTGGAAAAGCCTGAGAGGCGGTGTTAAGGTTCTAGTAAACAAAATAGAGTGATGAGAAGACCTCTTGATAATTTAAAGTTTAGGTACAGCAGAAGTGGTAAGGTGGGATGCATGAGACTGGAAGGATAAAAGTGCTCATAGAAGGACCAATGAACTAAAAGACTGGGACAAGAGAAAGGCAGTGGGAGAAATAACATTTTAGCATTAAATTATTGGAAGTATTGTGGTTTGGATCTGGAATATCCCCCAGAGTCTCATGTATATGAATGTTATAGACTGTTTGTGGAACCATGTGCTTTTAGGAGACTGGGGTCTACTCTGGAGGGGTGGATTAGAGGTATGTAAATTGGATTATAGGCGTGTAGTGGGGTTTTACCACCAATTCAACACCTGGATCCAGGAGGGGCTGAGCAATGGGTTGAGACCCGGATGGATATATAAGCTGCCTTCCTTGAAGCACTAATGTCAACTTGTCTTGGCTTCCTGTTTGTGATGTCATGAGAAGCTGTTTCCACCTCTGCCTCTGCCATGTAGTTCCGTTGCTGCCCCCTCCCCCCAGAATGGACTGTGACTTTCTGAAACTGTGAGCTAGAATAAGCCTTTCCTCCCCTAAATTTGGTTGTCAGATATTGAGTCACAGCAATGAAAAAGTAACTAAGACAGGAAGAAAGATACTCTTGGAGAAGGAGCAAGTTACACTTCTCTGATAGAATGTATGCTGATCCACCGGCCCATAGTTAATGCTGAGTGCCAACTCACTCTCACTTTTCAAATAAATGAATGTAAAATTAGTGGATCCATAACAGGAGCAGAAGAATTATATTAAAACATGGAAGGTGTTATGAGGGGTTGACTGCTTACCTTAGGATCAAAAGAACACAATGAGATACATTTAGAAAGACCAGAAAGGTATAAGAACGTATGACAGGAATATGTACGGAAACATAACATGGAGAGGAGTCATGGCGAAGGTTGTTAATGGAAGGATCAGTGCTCTGTCCGATGACTGAGAGCAACAGAAATGCAGCCTGGCATGCAGTGGTTACTCTGTGGTCCTTGATATGGGCCAGATGAGGCCTAAACAGTGTAGCCATGCTGGATGCCCTCTCTCTTCAGTCAGCTTTCAAATTGCAAGACGCGGAGAAGCATTTAAGAAGCTTTTATGTTAACTGTGTCTTCGTGATTGGAGATAATTAGCTGGCCACTTGAGCAGAATTAATGGCTTGAAGTAGCTCTGAAACTATATATATATATATATATATATATATATATATATATATATATATATATATATATATATATATTTTTTTTTTTTTTCTCCCCTGACAAGAAATAAGTATCATACAGTAGCTTGAAGGAGAGTGGAGATTATATGTTTAAGTAGAGCTTTTCTTGTAGGGCTGGGGTAAATTTGGCTATTTCTTTCAATTCTTAGCTCTTAGCTGTATAGTGGTTTTTAGAAGCCTAGAGTCTCAAGTTGCCACTTGTCTGGTTTTATTTCAGGCTCCAAAATTTTTGGGAGGACCCTGAGATGGTACAATATTTCTTCAATAGCTTGCAGATTGCTGAGATGCATATAAAAATCTGATTACATACATATTAGTTTTGAGGCATATATGTTAGATGAGTCACTGAGGAAAAGAAACACCTAGAGCTCCCTCATATTGCCACTGGGGAAATATAATTTTCTAAAGGAGGAATTACTGAAATATAGTGAACCGTAAAAACCAATATCTGCATTATTTACTGAACACATCTTAGGTATTTTTTTACTTGAATCATTGGTAAACATCTTTAGTAATAAATTCTCCAAATTCTTGGATGCATTTGTGTTTTAATTAACATTCTTAGCTGGAAACTAGAGGCAGATGGGAAGCATTGTTAATAATTCCATAATTGATAACAATCGCTTTGGAAACAGAAAAGCTACTCATAGCTCACTAATTATTTCAGAGAGCAAAACAAATTAAGACAAACGCAAAGAGACACAATAAGTTGAACATGACCTAATGAAGATTGTGGGCCAGAACAGAAGCCCTACATTTGAATTTTTAACTCACCATTTATTAGCAGTTTCTATTTTATTTCTACTTGAGAAATAAGGACAACGTCCTTTATCACCAAAGTTTTGTTTAGTTCTATATTTATGAAATTGACTTGAGTATTAAACCTATTAAAAGCATTTCCTAACATGTTTTAAGCTCTGTCTTTTTCCTTCATGCAGCCCAGTGCAGGAAGATTTTCAAATCTCTGACACATTGTTGGTGGGAGTTAGCAGCAACAATAGATTAGTTTTTATTAAGCGATCAATATTAAACTTTGTAAATTCTCAGTTTTTATCCCAACCTTCCAAGGCCAGTACTATTATCAGTAGCATATTAAAATTAAGGAAACAGCCACACTGAATTTAAACATCCTGCCTAAGGTCATAAAATTACAAACCAGCAGAAGATAATTTAAAGAAAAGTAATGTGGCTCCATAGCCAGTTTCTGTAATCACAACGCTAACTAATCTGGGATTTAATCAGCCAGTATGGCTCAGTAAATGCCAAATGAAACGTGAAGACCAGCACAATGCAAAGTCAACCTCGTGGGGTGCCCTGTTCCAAAGAGCCAGGAGCAGATGTGGAGTAGAGGTAGAAATCAGAGGAACAGAGCCAAAAGCAAGAGCAGGGAGCTGAATAAACTTGCGTAAGTCTGAAGCACTTTCCTAGGCTGCTGGATACTATCTGTGGGCTTGCTTTTATCTGTCCGTTATAGGCCCATGTGGAGGTAAGCCTGCTGAGTTTAAACGACCAGGAATAGGACAGACTTCTTGGTTCAAATGGGAAAATTCTATTAATCGGGTCATGGAACTCTATTCAAAGTGTTGACACATAAAATTAGAATTAAATGAAAGAAAATAAAATAGAAGAATTAAATAAAAGAAGCTGAATAAATATTACTAGGACTGTAGGCAGTGCATATTTCCTATGAAATTTAAAAATTCTTTATGCAAAGGGATATACAGATGCACCATGATGGATACCAAAAGGCAGCATTTGGCCCTTAGCCCACAGAGCTTTGAAGTTTGATATCCCTTTATAGTAAAATTTACAGTTTTGTGAGTTTAAAGAAGAGTAATTAAATTA
>PVKB01000902.1:404833-426747 GCA_004027205.1 Ctenodactylus gundi
ATAGAAAACAGAGCTTTTGTACTAAGCAACATCCCAGCGCCTCCCCCCCCCCCCCCATTTTTGAGATAGTCTTGCTAAATTGTCTGGATTAGACTTGAACCTTTTCTTCTCCTTCCTCTGTCTCCATGACTGTTTGAATTTTGAATAGTCATTTGAATGGCTCTCCTCCTGTGCTAGTTAGAATAGAACCATCTTGGAAATGTACAGAAGTATCTTCTTGACTGAATAGCAGTTTGTATACCATTTAAGCTGGGTTAGAGGAGTCATTGGGTACACTAAGGTACAGAGTAACTAGCAATGTTTTATATCTCAAAAGAGACTTGTAGTCTGGGTTTCTTGTATTAGAGAAACCATTCGATATTTCACCTTCTGCATCTGACTCACTGCACTGAGTATAATGGTCTCAAGTTGCAACCATTTTCCTACAGAAGCCTCAAATGTATCTGACTTTATAGAAGAATAGAACTCCTTTGTATACATATGCCATAATTTTCATATCCATCGGCCTATTGATGGGTATCTTGGTATCTTCCACGTTTTGGCTATTGTTAGTTTTGTCAGGATACAGTCATTTTATAAAACACAATGGGGTAAGAAAGGAAATTATAGGGGAGAGGGAAGGTGTGGAGGAGTAAAACTGGGGGAGGGGAAGAGACTAAATTTTGAAATGATACATATGTGCACAAAATTCTCAAATCCAATGTAAAGTTTATGTATTGCACACACACACACACACACACACACACACACACACACACACACACACTAACAAAATGGAAAAAAGAGACTTGTAAAACCTGAATTTTAGTGTTATGATATTCTTAGTGTTAAGATCACATAAGACTACAAAATACTCAAGCTGAATATAACCATTATATACTGAATATATGTACTCTTAAAATGAGAAAAATGAAATGAAAATATTTGGATTTGTACTAAAAAAAGAACTACTTTCAGAAGACTAACGCATTAGCCAGAAATTAGTTTATAATTTACGTGGAAGAATATGGGTATCCAGGAATATTTTGATTCACTGTCCTCTTTACCCTTCATAATAAAAGAAGTAGTAATTAGAAAGAATTATTTTCTTGGAAGTACCTTTCACAATAAAGTAAGTACTGTCCATAATAAAGTAAGTGCCCTTCATAATAAAGTAAGTAGTAATTAGACGGAATAGTTTGGTAAGGGTGCCAGGTAATCTTGGTTGCCATCAGTGCGTTAACCAGAGCTGAATGGACAATGAGAAGGTCAGTACAAGTTGAAGGAAGTGGGTCGTACAGGGATGATCTTGGAGACTAATTCTCATCTTTGGCGCTTTCCTTTCTGGTTCTTCTTTTGCTCCATCTTCTAGATGTCATGACTTAAACAGCTTTCCTCTACCACCTCCTCTGGCCATGATGTTTCTCTTACAGTTAGCTAACTATGGACCAACCCCGCTGAAATCATGAGTCAAAAATAAATCTATCCTTCTTTAAGTTGCATATGACAAGTACTTTGTCCCAACACTGGAAAGGTGACTGGTAGAAGTGAATACTGGAAAAAAAAGTAGTAATAGTATGTAAACACTGTCTTGTATATAGTAACAATAATGCAAATACAAGGCAAGGATGACGCTATGTTTAGCCATTATACCCAGTGCCTAGTGGAGTGTCTGATGCACATGAGATTCACACTAAATATTTGCTGAATAATGAAAGAAACTTCAGAGAGAATAAAATGTAATAGTTTTCAAATATTCCTAAAGTTTATTAAAAAAGTTATATTGGGGTCACTATAAGGATCAGGAGGAAGCAGGAATCCTAGGTAGTTCCTTTTAGCTCTCTGTTATATATTAGACTCCTACTCATAGTTAAATTGGGAATGTATCATATAATATTTGTTGATGAGGAAACAGACCCAAAATAACTGCCTAGTTTACTCAATTTACAAGACAGTCAGCTGGAACTAAAAACGAAACTTCTTGATCTCATCCCTGGGAGGGTTGTAGTATGCAACGTGCTAATCATTCACTAAAATTTGACCTCTGACTGGCTATGAAGTTCTCCCTTTTATCCCTTGTCAGTAACATCTGGCATCTGTTCAGATGATGTTGTTACATTTTTGGTTTCTTTCTGACAAACAGCACTTGACATATAAATTATTACCTTGTAAAGTTTCTCCTTCTGCAGTTTTCCTCTTCCCTTCTAAGCCTCATTCATTCACTTAAAAAAAATTCATGCAGCCTCACAGTCAAGTTATTTTCTAAAGAAGAAAGAAACAAGGAGGATGTAGTGGATAAGTAGATGATAAAATCTAGTCAAAAGCTCATTCTAAAATACATTTTCCTTAAAGCATTTTTATCAGTGCTATTGCTCATACTGTTCCATTTATTCCCTTGAGCTGTCATCTACTGCTAATGCTTTAAAGAGGTCAGAATAACCCTGATAGCTTATTTGGACATAAAAAAAATTGCAAGTCATAGCCCCAGAAAAGTACTGCTTGCTCATCTTCAGCTGGCCTGCAGCTGGTCTTGCCTTGAAGCTGTACATGATACTTTTCTGACTGCAGCCTACCATAGAGATCAGAGAAACAGAGAGGGTCTGAGATGCAAAGCCTTCCTGGAACCCTAAAATCCAGGCCTCTCATTTTACACATGAAGAGACTGAAACCTAGAGATGAGTTGTTTGCTTTAGGCCATGGAGCTAATTAGTGGCAGAGAACTGTTTCTCCTGACTCCTAGCCTAGGACTGTTAGTAACAGCAGGACTAATTTTGCTTCCGGCAGAATGCCTTGCCCTCAAGCTGAAGACTTGGTGGCAGAGAATGCTCCCAACATCACAGAGTGCCATTTAGTGCCATTTAGTGGGCCAGGCATGGCACTTTTCTTCCTAAATCCTTAAGGGACCAACAGGTCCAGTGGGGCTCACAGAGCCATCATTTAGGATGGAGAGAAGCCAGCAGCAGATGGCCCTGAATTCTGGACCTGCACCCCACCAGTCTTTCACAACAATTCCTTGTTGTGGCAGTAACTGGGGCATAACAGTGTGCTTACCCATAAAGGAAGAATTGGAGAGCGGAACATAGGGCATTATGCCTAGTGAAAAACATGGCGATGAGTCTTAGTCTGGAGCAATACTTCAAAAACCTTTTTAAGTACAAAAAGGTTTTATTTTTTTCCAGAAATAATATTTCTTGAAGCCCTAGTCCATAGCATGGATAGAAACAGAGCTGCTCTGATTTGAATTTAGAGATAAAATAAAAAGTCCTCTGAGACTCCAAGAGAGTTTAGATAGTAATTCGCATTAGGAGGAGAGTGGACAGCCTGTGGTGGAGTTTTGGTTTCCACTATTCCTAGGAGGAGTCCTCTTGGCATTTAGAGAACAGAGGCCAGCAGTTTCAGATGTCCTATAATGCCACGAATGGTTCTATACATTGAAGACTCGTCTCTAGTTATGAGCATCTTGCCAGATGTTTATCTAGGTGAGAAAAATAACTTTTAAGACTGAGTTTTAACTTACCTATAACTTAGAGCATCTTGGCATTTTTCAGAAATACAACAACTGGGACAAATAGACTTCTTTTTTAAACTCTAGGAGTTTAAGAAGGAGTTATTCACTAAAATAAAAGGGTTTAAACGTGAGATTTGGAGCCAGCCAACCTAGAATCACAGATTTTAAATCACAGGTCTTACACTTCCTAGCTGTGTATGACAGTCTTTAACCACTAAGTTTCCTGAGCTGTAATTTGGGGAGAGTATTAATACCCATTTCAAAATGCTGTTTGAATTAGGAAAGTCAAGAATGTCATGTATGTGGCATAATATAAGTGACCTGACTTTAGCTTAAAAAAATAGACTGCTTCTGATGGAATCTATGTGGCTTGTGCTCTGACACAAATATACTGGCACTGCTCTACAGTTACTCTGTCACATTCCTGGTGACTGTGACATGGACAAGGACATGCACACGTATCTCTTCTCAAAGCATCCATAAAGCGGTGCTGAAAGTACACAAGCTGAATTACGTCCTGTTTCGCTCACATCTAGGCTTAATTGGGACAAGCAGCTAATAGGTTTATCGTGCATTTCAGAAGAGTCATACTGAGTTCTGCACATATTGCTTATGTACTCCTAGTTTACTCTACATTTCTTCTTTTTGTGTCTCAAATATAGGATTTATGGTGACTTTTTAAGGTCAGATGTATATGCGTGACTGGTTTATGCTACTTTGAGGTTTCCTTTCAGGACAGCAAAGGGGTCATTACTAAATGCTACCTAGTGATGGGAGAGGTGGATATGATTAGATGGTAAATCATTTTAGTAGGTGAAGACTTACACGGAAGCACGAGGTTCTGGGTGTGTGGCTGGCGGAAGCACAGATTCTGTGAGTAAAGCTGAGAAGGATCGAGAAGTTTCACTAGCCCACACTGAAGTTGCCCAAACCCTCTGCAATTTTAAGTCTCTTATGCAGAATTTATAATTGTGATTCTGAGACTGAGGTTCTCCAGATATATTTGAAAATGTTTCAGAAGCTTTACAAGTCAGCTTCTAAGCTAAGAATGAAATATTAACCACAGTGGAAATGCCTTCACTTGCATAGACCACAGGCTATTACCAGCTACCATATTAAAATATTTATTAAAGATGACCAGTATATCACATTTTATTATAAAATTAGACTTTTTAATATTCCAATGAGGATTCTACTCATTCTTTTACTAAGATGTCTAGCTACCATCAAAGGTCTTTCTTGATAAGAATTTGTACTGGTACACATAGTTATTAGTAGATAACACACAGTTTATGTTATGAATTTAGTTATGCTAGCATCAGTTTTGTGTATTATGCATTTGTTTTTGGTGTGTATGTATTTGACTTTTGCAGAATCTTATACAGAGATGCTGATTTTTAATCATATCATTTTGGGCCAGAAGCTTCTCCAAAGAATACCCTTCTTTCAGTACAGGAATTGAACCCAAAACTTTCACACAGCACTACATCCCAGCCGCTTTAAAAAAAAAAAAAAATTGAAATAGTCTCATTAAGTTACGCAGGCTAGTCTCAAACTTGGAATCCTTCAACCTCAGCCTCAGCGTGTTGAGATTACAGGATTGTGCCATCAGCCTAGCTTTGTTAAAAGAAGATTTAAATATAATCAAACTATAATTAAAATGTGAGTTATCTCTACTTGAAAAAGAAAATGTATAGGCATGCCTCACCAATCTCCAATGGCTTCTACAATGGCAGTTTCTATTTGTCAGGTCCAGAATAGGTTTATACCTGGCTAAAAATGAAAAAGCTGAAATGGTTGGATGAAACCTATAACTCTACCTAAGAAAAATAAGAATGATAAAAGTTGAGAAACTTTTATACCTCAGGAAATCATATCTGAAAGAGATGACCCAGGAGCTATGAAATCCCACAGAAAAGGTAGAGAATACGTATGTCCACCTAGGGAAAAGTTTTGTTATTGGAAAAAAAAAACCTGGTGTTGTTGTTGTTATTGTTTTTAATCTGAAAGCACGCATATATAATAGGCAAACTAAAGTTACAGAGCTAAAGTTCCCCCGGGGAGCTCTCCTTAGTAGCACAGTGAACATACAATCAGATCTGAAACTGGACTTCTCCTTAGACGTGAAATATTTTCTGTTGAAAATTCAGGTCTTATTTTTTGTTTTCAAAATCATATTCCATTCCATTTATGAAAAAAATACAAGACTTTCCAATACTTAACAGAGTTCCAAAAATGTCTTTCCTAGTAAATATAGGGTTATAGATCAGTAAAGTTATAGGTAAAAGTACCTATGGAATTTTCAGGGGCCTACCTACATTTCACCAAAAATATACTGCCTTTGTTTTTCAAGGCTACCATCTAAGCAGGATGATTAGAGGACCAAATTTTGTGCAGTTACAGGAAGGAACACTTTTTCAATAGATTTTGCATGATCTTAGAAGTGAAAATGAGCAGGTTATGAGCTGCAAAGCAAGGCATTCCAAAAGTATCCAGTGACATCTCTTCAATGAAATAGAAAGTCACATGCCTCAGGGTGGTGACACTTACCTATATAATTCCAGAATTCTAAGAGGCTAAATAAGGAGAGTTACATGCTGGCACCCAAACTTGGCAACGCAGCGAATTAGATACAATTCATTTCAAAATAAAACCTAAAAAAGAGGCTGGAGATAGCTCAATGTGAAGGCCCTGGATTCAGTCCCAGGAAAGCAAAAGAGAAGCAAAAACAAACAAAACAATAATCCGTATACCCTCAATAGAAAATGGCTTCTAGGTTTCTTCTAATCCTGGAATTTCATAACTTCAGACGAAGTCACTGAGTTGCCCATTAACCCTTCCCTATGGTCTATAATCTTCTTCACTTGGGGCAGAATCTAGAAAACAGATTTGATTTTCCTTGGGCTTTCATTTGCATTTAAACTCATTCAAGGAATACTGGTTACAAACTGTCTATATGTAACACATCGTGCCAGGTTTAGGGCAGAAGCTAGGGAGCTTGATTGCAAGTTATTCAAAGTCCAGGGAAATGTGCAGGCAGATGGAGCAGCAGAAGAGCTTTATTTTCCCAAAAGCAGAGATGAGGAAATAAGGGGACTAGGCTGCAGAATCCTAAGTGTAAACGGCATTATGAAAGCACAAGCTGCAATACATGTTTAGAAAAAATGAAATAGATGTTTATGATTTTCCAGATCGCTAGGTCTTTCCCTATGTTAGATTGGAGCAGAGTGGTATAAATGTTATCAACGATGATGCGTATCTTTGTTTCAAGTTTTTTCATTATACTGTTTAATGAAGAGTTGGACTCACTTAATGCTTTAATGCTTTTTTACAACTTTCATCTGGGAAAAGGAAGTAGTATTAAATGGTTATTGAACAATTAGTCTACACAAGGTACTTGGGCATGCAGTTGTCTTTATGAAATCATTTGGTTCACAGCAGCACCTGATGACATACGTATGTTTTAATTTTCATTTTATGCAAGCAATGTTGAAGTAAGGGTACATGCAGTAATGTGACTAAGGTGGCAGAGATGATACAAAGTGATCATAGTAAGATCTCAGGCCGTTTGCAGAACAGTGTCTCTAAAATTCAAGTATAATGACATCACTTTCTTAAATGAAGCCCTTAATCAGTTCCCTTTTCTTAGTATCAGGAGAATAAAATCTAAGCTTGATTAGTATAATATCTCATATTCCCTTTGATCTCGCTCTACCACTTCTCTACTGTAATCTTTTGCCTTGCCATCCGTTAAAATTGCTATTTCACCGTATGTGTGTGTTTGTGTGTCTTCCAACACATCTCATGCACATTTCTTTTTTTGTTTTATAAGAATATATTTTATTTTCCCCCATTTTATTGATATGTATTAGTGCAAGATTTAAGGCTTACAATGAAGTTCAGGATTTTGTGTACCTATGTATCTTGTCAAGGTGACAAAGACTTTCCCACTCTCCTTTTGTCCCTCTCCCTACCCTACCTCCCCCACCCTACCCCGTTTCACTTTGTTTTTCCTTTTAATCAAGTTTCTTCCATTTGCCTGTAAAAGCCTTCATGCTGTTGGACTTTACAGATGCATAGTGTTCCATTGTGTCTAAATACCACACTTTGGGTATCCATTGGTCTTTTGATGGGAATATATTTTATTAATGCATGTTATTATTAGACAATAATAGAGATTATTTTGGAAAAATTGGTACATGCATGTAGCACGTCTCAATCGGTTTCAGTCACTTTCCACTTTCCTTTTTCTCCTTCTTCCTGTTTTTCTCTTTCTGTGTCTCCGGAAGCCAACTTTCTGGTTTCTTGACCACTCTCATTTCTTTTCTTTTTATTTATTTGTTTATTTGTGTAGCTTTTAGTAAGAGAGAACATTCAACATTTAACTCTCTATATTTGGTTTTACTCAACATGAAGATTTCTAGTTCCATTCATTCTTCTGCAAATCACGTAATTTTATTCTTTATAGATGACCAACATTCCATTCTGCATGTACCATATTTCTTTTATTCATTCATTTGTTCATAGGCATTTAGGCTGTTTCCACAGCACTGTGAACTGCAGTGTCAACAACATGGATATGCCTGGCTCACTATCATATGCAGTCTTTTAGGTACATGCACAAGAGTGATTTTGGGTCAAATAGTGATATTATTGGGTCAAATGGTGTTTCAATGTTAAGTTTTTTGAAGATCTCTATTGAGATTTCCAGGGTTTCCACCAACAATGTAAGAGCCTTTCTTTCCCCCCACATCGTTCACCAGCATTCATTATTTTCTATATTCTTTTCTCAGTTCTGTCCTCCTCATTTAAATTTTCCTCATGCATACACGTCTTTTCTTTGTTGTTCGCAGACTTAGCAAAACATCATGCCTTTTAGAATACTGCCTTGCTAGCTCCAAACCAGTGATAATGCCTGTTCTACCTTTTCTTTTTAGAGTCTGTGCATACTGAGGATCAGTGTTTACCTGCTACGATAGACATCTTTTCCGTGCTGGGACTCAATATCCAATATACACAACATTATAGAGGAAAGGATTATTTTTGCTTATGATTTCAGGGCACTCAGTCCATGGTATGCTAATCATTGCAGAAGAATGTGTTGGAACAAAGCTTCCCTGACATGGTTGAAATGCATAGAAAGTCAAAAGCATTAGAGAGGAAGGGGCCAAGGGCTTGATATGTAACATGTGATCACACCTCTACCACTTGCACAGTCACACACAGAACTGGGCTTCCCTAGAAGAGTCCTAGGCCAATCAAGTTTGTAACTAAGCTTTATCTTCAAACCTTCTTTACACTGGTATTCCTAAATGCCTCTCCTTTTCAGTAGACTATGAATTCTACAAGAACTTAAGCCATTGCTTATTCCTCCTGACTTTGCCAACCTTTAACCCATAGATCAATACACTACCTCTCTAGGACTGAAAGGTCCTGCTTCTCAGGTCACACAATACAGCAATTGAGAACTAACTCTGTAGTTAGGTCTTGCACTAGAACTTATGGCTGTGGCACTTGGACAAATAATTAAAACCCCTTGAAGGGTTTTAATTCATTTGTATAATGATAAAACCAGTAGTTTTCACTATAATTTTTTTTCAAAACAACATAACAGAGTAAAAGACAAATTTTTCTGTGCCTAGTAGCCCCTTATAGATGCTTATTGCCATTAATTTTTATATTTGTATTTTGGAAATATTCTAACATTTTTAAAGACTACATTACATCTGTTTAAGGCTGCAAAGCCTTCTGGTAAATTCTTCCCTGATTCATCTTTTTGCCATTTGTGAACATCAACCTCTGCAGTCAGAAAACTGTGCAGGGAAGTGGCCCCAAATGTGGATCATTTTGTGTTTTCCTTGCCCTCTTTTTCAATAATATCTTTCTCTGTAATTGAGGAAAGATTATAGCTTTGCGAAGAATGGAAGAGGTTAAGGGGGAAGAACCCTGGGATATACGAATAAAATTGAGCTCAAAATAAAATGGTCAGACTTGCCACCTTTTCAGTCTTGACCACTAGAGTACACCTTAATAAAATTACTTAGCTCTCTATTTCTTTCTTACTCGTTCTTACATTTTTCTGATCTAAAGGGTAGTCTTCCCTACCTGGTCAGCTAGAAATGTTAGTAAACAAATACAAAGCGGCATGACATCAAATGATATGCAAATCAAAGAACTGAAAATAAATTTAAAGGTTAAGCAAATATGTTATCACATTAAAATTATAGCAGCTGAGGTTTACTGTTTGCTCACTACGGTAAACATTTTGCATTTCTGGTGACATTCAGTAATACCAATGATTCAATGAGGAAAGTACCATCTTTAATCTTATTATAGATATGAAGAAACTGAAACTGGGAATTTATGGTTTTTCTAAGATTAACATCTATAAAGATGGAACCTATTCTGTATGACTTTTAAATTCACTCTTTGCATCAGTTTGCTGACCATACACTCACATTTGCTGACATCCTCATATGCACACATGCATGCTACACCTGTGAAAAGCTGGTACATGAAGGCTGTCAGCTGCATGCAAAAGGCTGCAAGCCTAAATAACCTTTTCTTTCCTATTAAAAGTCCCTATCAACTCTGATTATTAAATACCAAAGAAACAGATTTGAAGACCTTTATATTTGCTTGTTCTTAGAAACCATGAAGCTCAACTGAGTTCAGTTTCAGAAGTGACTTGAGCATTAGATTCAGTGGAGAGCCAGACTGACATCCTCTGAGCTGTCTTTGTGTCCAAAACCAAAACACAGTGTTCACTCTGGGTTATTGTTTTTCTTTTAAACTACTTTATGCAGCTATTGCTCACTGTTTAGAGAATGCCTTCAGCCTGCAGAAAAATTCAATTCATCTTTCTTCTTGATCAGCAAACTTTATTCTGCCTCTCGCTTAGTTCATCATTAGTTTCACTGAACTTCCAGATACCTGGGATGCGCTCTGCTTTCTCTTAACCTGAATTGTTGAACTCTAAATAGATTTGGAACATTGCAGTGTTATGTTAACTCATGCCACTAAGCACATTACTCTTTCGATTGTTACTGAGTCATAAATCACTTTCTGGCTTTTACCCACCACCAAGTTGGTAGTTAACTACGGAGAGCACGTACTCATCATATATAAAGCCTTCGTTGTCTCGTCTCAGGTCTTGTAATCTAATTATATTAAAATAGGGGAAAATTAGGATAGTATTTGACTCAAATCAAGTGGGTTGGTATAAAACGTCAGAGAGGAGTTTCGTGATGACAAAGGACAAAACTTCTTTTTTCTTGAACAGTCCAGGGAATCTCATGCTTTTTGTTTCTGCTGAGATAGCAGGAATGTGAGGATCAAATAAGAAATTTTCCTTGTAATGCCTTCCTTTCTCCTTCCTTCCCTCTTTTCTTTTTTCTTTATTCTTTCTCTTCCATTTAAGCCATCCATGTCATTATTATTATATTCCTACTCTTAATAAAACACTATGTATAGCTCACAGATTTAAAGAGAGAAGATGCAAAGACTAATCAGAGCCGTAGCCTCACACTACTTTTATAATACTAAAGCAGACAAGATACACACAGAAAACCTAACTGCAGTCCAAGGTAAGAAGTGCTTTATGTCAGGAGAGAGGCCCAGACAAAAGGAGTGAGTCTTCCTGCTGAGTGAAGAAAGCTTCCTAGCTATGACTGCACTTGAACTCTTAAAAATAGAGATATATTGAAAAGTAGAAGGGGGCAACATTCTGTGCAGAAAAATACAAAGTCAAGTAAATGTGAAGAACATGACGTATCCTCCCATTTTCCCATTCTTTCTTAAAACCTCTGGATTTCTAATCCAGCAATCTTGGAATCATACTCTCTAGAGACCCTTTTCCAAATAAAATTTCTTTGTTGGATGGATCTCTAAGGAATCCTCAAGACAAACTGGCTAATCTGTTCGTTTGCTCACACGAAAAATATTATTTGTGTGTTATTCCTGGAAAGTTCCCCGTTCACCTTTTAACAAGAAATGTCTAAGATATGACTGATCCTAATCCTCCACACGTAGTCTTGGATTATTAGGACACTTGTGTTTATTTCGGGGGGGGAGGGGGGGGAGGGATTCTTCCAACATTCTCCTAGATTTGAGATATAACTATCCCCATAGCTGACTTGGCATTTCCTTTAAAAATGTTAATTAGCACAATAAAAAGTCTAAGCATGATTTCCCTATTGAAAGAAAATTTGCATGCAATCAATAACTTTTGTGGCAGACAAATGACTTAGAAGGTAATTCTGAGGTTCACATGGAAAATCACTTTACAAATTGTGGTCAAAGCAGGAAATCAAATAGCTTTTATTACCTTTCTGTACTAGCCTTAACATTTCCATAAGCGTCGGTGTCCTAGCAACTCCATGCTTCAAACAGGTTTGTCCAAATGTTCTGAATGGGTATTTCATATTTCCTGAATAATGTTCTATCCCAGTACTATTCGTACGGTCTATCTCCTGCACAGCGTTATCTTGCGGCTCACATTGAAACACCATCTTCACTTTGGCTGCTGACGTTCTTCCTGACCCAGCCTGTGCCTGCTGCCTGCTTTCCCTCACACTCTTCGCTCTGCAAGCTGCTGTGTCCGCAGTAACTTTCTTCACTGGCTACCAACAATTCGTTTTTTCATGAAATTTTTCTCTCTTTTTTAGTTTTAATCCTCTTCCAGGAGCGAGTGGTTCTCCTTCTCTGTGCATCTGGTTTCTGCTGAGAGAGGTCTTCCCTGAGCACCTGTCAAACATACACCTTCCCGTAATCACAGCTCTACCTTCCATTAACTTTTCTTCATCCCACGTGTACTACCTCACATTATGACATACATTAACTTGTTATTACACTGCTTATGTTCTTGTCTAGAAGTACACATCCGGAGAATGGGGGCTTTTACCTTGTTGTTGAATTTACACAGCCTAAGAGAAAAGCTTGGCATTCAGTAGACATTTTGTACATACTTAATAAAAATATGGATAGTTTTATTGTCCCTGTTTCTGTGGTTTGACTGAGTTCCTCACAATACATGTGTTGGCAAGGATAAAACAATGGAGGGGAGGGGACGTAGTGAGTGGTGATTAGGGTTTCATATCATTGTCATGGGCATATTTTAATTAGCTTGCCCTTAAATTTCCATATGCAGACAAGGTAAGAAGTCTATTTTTAGATTCAGGTCCTGTATCTTTTACCTTCTAAATGCCAGAACTAAAAGAAATACACTTCTCTCTCTCTCTCTCTCTCTCTCTCTCTCTCTCTCTCTCTTATTTGAAACAGGATCTCATTTTAGAGTCCAGGCCAGTCCTGAATGTACTATGTAACCCAAGCTGGCCCAGAACTCACGGCAATCCTCCTGCTTCAGCCTCCCACGTGCTAGGATTACAGGTGTGTGCTACCACATCCAGCAATTATGTGTCACTGAAGTATGGAATGCAGGGCCTCACTCACTCTTGCTAGGCAAGTGCTCTGACCACTGAGCTAAGCCCTCAGCCTCCTGAGTCACTGCTCCACCCCCACACCCCTCTTTCTAATTTGCCCAGTATATGACATTTTGTATAGCAAAACACAAAGAATTAAAACAATGAGTCAATAGAAACTGAAGATTTGCACAATGATCCCAGCCTAGTAATTGAAGAATCTGGGAGTTAAATCTGTCTGTAAAGGCCCCTGCCCCTTCATGCTACATTCACTTCTAAGAATACGCTGTAGTAAATTTTTCTCTAGAGACTTTACGTAAGCAGTATCTTTCTTGTACGAAGCCCTTATAATCTGGTATTTGTTTTTCTCACTTTCCTATGTCGATAAAACCTTATTTGGTTTGTCTTCTTCTGTAGAGTAAATACACGACCCAGTACACAGTAATCATTACCTACTGTATGGTACACATTAACTTTATCTGACACATAGAATGCTAGTAATGGCAATCTGGCATTCCCTTCTCTCTCTCTTTTTTAACACAATAGGCTGTTTATTTGGAAATCCTTAATTTTAATTCACTCCTGCCTCTAAGAAACCATAAATTTCAAATAAAACAATATTTTTGGTAAGACAAGGAAACAGTAAAGAATATATGAGCTAAATGGGAGCGTGGAAGGCCTTTCCATGACTTCACTTCTTTCTCTAGTTATTTGGCAAAGATTCTGTATGTCTCTGATCTTCAGTGCATGACAGGACTGGAAGACACATTACACAGAGACCATGAGTGGAAAAGGATCCTTGTAATGTGATGTATTTCTCTGGCTGGGTCTCCATATTCTCTCTCATACCTGCAGGACCCTTACATTCCCCATATGAGACAGCAAAAGAAAAAAGAAAAAAAACAGGCAAAATCTGTCTTAACACCCTGAATTATTCCTTTGACTCATGCCAACATTTGTCATAACACAACTTCCTCCAAAGTACTCATGCTTATATTATCTAAATATTTTTAATTATGTGAAGACACGACAGAGCCACATATCAGTATCATTTTAATTGGAAGTATTGACATCTGAAGTTGTATCCTGCTGGGGCAACTTTAATTATGATCCACATGTCCTCACAGCCACAGTAGGTAAATGGCAAGTTGCAGTGCTGTCCTGGCTCTCTATTTTTTGTTCCTCCCTCCCTCTCTCTCTCTCTCTCTCTCTCTCTCTCTCTCTCTCTCTCTCTCTCTTCTTTTGAGACAGGGTCTCACAGCAGTCCTCTGTCTTAGCCTTCCAGGTACTGGGATTACAGGTGTGTGCCACCATGCCCAGTTCATGTGGTGCTGGGGAATCGAACTCAGGTACTTAGCATTTGATTTAGCACTTGCTAGGCAAGCACTTTAATCACTGAGCCATTCCTCCAGCCCCTCTATTTTCTTCTGACTCCTATTAGAAGATTATCCACTTACATCCTTTGTCACGTTACTCATAATACCTTCTGTGTGCCATGTGATGTGTTGCTGCTGATGATCTTTGTGTGGTCAAGGTGCAGGTTGCATCTAGGTAGAAATTTTGGATTTAATTGCACCTTGATGCCAAAAGACCACATTGTGCACAAAGGGGCTGCTCGCTCCCTGTGATGTTGCAAATGGGAAGGCCCGTGGGGAAGATTCATGGTGGATCTGGAGCAGCACTTGCTCTGACTGGCAGGAACAAAATATCTTGTTGTTCAGGTAATTCATTGAAAAATGTTGAGTTGTTTTGGTAGCATAACAAAAGCCAAATAATAGAGGAACAACCACGGATCACTTAGAAACAGAATATGCCCTGAGAAATGTGTTCTCAGGCAATTTTGTCATTGTGGAAGCATCATAGAATATAATTCCACAGACATAGATGGAACAAGTCAATCATTTCAGGTGGCTTTGGGATTCAGTCACGAGACACGTGAGGCTGTTGCTGCTGGCACAACACATGACACAGTATTCTATTTACAGGAAACATAATTTTTTGAAAATCAAGAATACACTATAAAATAATGAAAAGTGTAGTATAATAAAGCACAGACATAGTTATTTATGTCATTACATACTGTACCTAATTTTATGCGCTATATTTGTTTACACCACCATCACCACAAACACACTAATGCCCTGTGCCATAATGGCTAGGTGATGACGAGATTATAGAAAGTTGTCAGGGGCTGGAGGAAGGGCATAGTGGTTAAAATGCTTGCCTAGCACGTAGCAACATCCTGAGTCTGATTCCCCAGCACCACAAAAGCTGGGCATGGTGGCACATGCTTGTAATCCTAGCACTCTGGAGGAGGATTGCCTTCAGTGAGTCCAAGGCCAGCCCGGATACTACATAGTGAGTTTGGTACGAGCCTGAACTATAGAGCGAGACTCTGTCTTAAAAAAAGGAAGTTGTCAATCCCATTATAATCTTACGAGACCACGGAGACCACCGTTGTTTATTCAATATATACCACTGATCAAAATGCATGATAAAATTGAATATGCAAGAAAAGTGTAGTGAAGGATCCGAAAGCCCAAGGATGACTGTACTTGAGTTACAGCCCTGGTGTCTAAGCCAAGCTTTATTACTCCCCCAATGATCAAGGGATAGTCAGAACACCTTCACTCACAAGAAGCTATTTTTTCACTTACTGAAGTGATTTGGGAAATTAACTTCTTCCAATGGTATCTTAAAATATTGTTGCACTTATATTACCTGAAATTTTTCAATAAAATGATTTACAGTGCCATTTCAATTAAACTCTTTTTGCTTAAATTATTTAACAAGGAGCCTTGTCACTATGAGAATTGAAAGATGATGGTATTACCTATCTTAAATAAAAATTTATTCTGGAGAACACCATAATATAGAGGAAAAACAATATTATTAATTTTGGGTGGGAGCTGCTGATTCTTACTGCCAGGAACCTTTTTCTCTGGCATTATTAACAAGAACTATTTGGAAGTGCTGGAGATCTGACACATTGTCTGTGTTACTACTATAGAGATGAAAAGAGACATTAGTGAGGACTAACTTATTTCATTCACTGTGTGACCTAGGTCTGTTAAAGCTGTCTCATTCCCTTTTGTGGCCATACCTGAAAACCAATAGTCTGAAATGCAGGGAGTATCACTTTTCTCAAATATAGTCATCAATAACTGCTCCTAATAATAAAATTTGGAGATACTGACTTTTATAAAAAAAAAGATGAAGGTCTAATTTACCCTCTAACTTCTACTTGTAAATGTTTTTAAGGGGGCATGATCTCACCCTAGTTCTGAACTCATGGTGTGGTCCAGGGTGGTCTTGAGCAATCTTTCTGCCACAGCCTCCCGAGTGTTAGGACTGCAGGTGTGCACCACCTTGCCCAGCTTGTGTGATCTGGGGAATCAAACCTAGGGCCTTGTGCATGCTAGTTAGGTATTCTACCCACTGAGCTATTCCCCAGCCACTCTATATTCTTACTAGTTCCCCACAGTCTCAAGTGTTCTTTTCTTTAGATAAATCTCTCTAAATCATTCAATTTTTCCTTATGTGCTTTGATTCCTGTGTCGCCTGATTTCCACCTACGGGGTTAGTCTTTGGTAATCTCCTTTAATCCTCTGCAGAAGTAAGCAGCACTCATGTTTAAACAATATAATTGGTCTGAAAAGTTTTTTGAAACCCTCTATCATTTTTATCTGACTTTATCAAATTTAATTAGGACATTACAGTAGACACTGTAATATAATGTCAAATAATTGGTTATTTGGTAAAACTACATAAACTATGCAAATCCTTTTTTTTTTTTCCTTCTCTTTTTGACGTCTAAGGAAGCTTGCCCTGCTGCTTTTACATTGATTATTGGAAGTAGCATGGCTTTACGCTATCATGAGCTCAAAGGCTAGTTTTATTTTAACCACTGTACCTTGAAGATGAGGATCAGGTCTGCTGTCCCCACAAATAGCCTCTCTGATCCCATTTGGATAGAAATGCAAATCAGTCAAGTGAGAAATTGTACCAGCAGGAGCTGATCAAACAGAGCAGGGCACAATGACAATTTTCCTGTCTAGGAAGAGCCCAACTGTCACACAGACAGATTCATTTGTAAGTGAAGCTATTAGGGTGTCCATTTGGCTTGACAGTGTCGGCTGCAGACGTACTAAATTGTCACACATCTCTGACAAAATATCCTGGACAGTATTTCTTTCTTTGAGCTAAAATAGATTTCAGACCTCTCTGGACACTGGAAACAAACTCAGTATTTCGGAATGAGTGCTGAATTCAAGGCCTTCTGGTAAGGAATGGGAAGGAGGTGCCTTTTTCCTCAATAATTTCTCCTTAGTACATAAATGTGCCTCCCTAATGACACATGGGAGGGCAAAAGATTAGATCACTAAAGTGTTCTAGTGTATGTTCCCCTTCATTCAAGCTTCCTTCGAGCTTTTCCCTACTACTTCCCTCTTAAATCAATAGTTGAATTAATTTTTGCTGTTTTGACTTATATGTCTTTCTTACCCATTCACTCTTGGCTCACCCATGCTTATATGGTCTTGGCCATATTGTTCTCTTCACCTCAGTTTATTCCTCAATGAAACAGAAATTAACAGTATTTTCCTGCAAAGGCCATTGCAAATACTCAGGAAGGTGGCATATGAATTTTTCTAGCACCTGCCAAACATATAGTAAGTGGTCAATGAAAGATACTTAACTCAAGATGAATACATGTGAAAGAGGAAAGCATGTTGTGGAAACTCCCTAAGTGGTCTGTCCTGACTAGAAGAGCATCTAGAGCAATCCCACAGGTGCAGTGTCACAAAGGACTTGCACACAGTGTTCATCTCTATTTGTGCAAGATTTAATGACTACTAAAGAGACCTCAGGAAAGATCAGTGAACATAATGAAAGTCCAAGACGTCATTCCTCTGAAAAAAAGGTTAGAGTAAACGAGTTCTCTTTCCTGGGCAAGAGAAGATTACAGCATTGCTGGATAGGGATTTTCAAGCATTACTGGTAATGGTCACTGAAAGAGTCATGAAAGGCTTGTGGTAAAGTAGAAATGCATCTTTATCATTACGCCTGTGAAATGTTTCCTAAGAGAACAAGTAGATGAAGCAGATTCCTATTGCTAACCATAGATATCAAAACTGAAGGCAAGGAGAAAACTTTCCTGGATGTGTAGTTGTCATAGCTGGTATCTCGATGACTTGGTCTGGATATTTTTGAGACTGAATCATGACATCTGGTCTACACTCAGATCTTGTCTTATAATCCGGGGTAGATTCACAATGCCCCAAAGAGTACCTAACCTCCACTGAATGTATGCGTGTTTCTGAGGAGCATATTTATACACAGAATATCAGATAGCTCAGATGATAAATTTGAGGTTGGTAGGAATGTTGCCTTAGTTATCTCGAGTGGAGGTAAAATAGTTTTTATTTATAGATTTTTAAGATCAAATAGAATTGGGTTGGAATCAGATGTCTACTATTTAGTAGCTGAGTGATTTTCAATAAGTTAATTTTCTCTGTACTTTATATGCTCATCGGAGTTCATTTTGATGAATTACAGAAACCTAGCAGGGCAAACATTAAATTTTGTAGCTCTGTCCAATTTGTGGGGAGGTTGTGGTGACATATAAGCTCTAAAAAGCTTTTTTCCTCTGACCTTATCGGGTTTAGCTGACATAATGTCCTTAAGTAGGCGCTGCTTACTGTTGGTGGTCTTCCTGAATTGATGTTCTACATTCTTGACTTCTTCCACTTCCTGGGGTTCCGACTACGCCTTCAGCGTGACTGTCACAGCTTCGTGGGCTTCTGTCAGGCACTATAGCTTTGTCACATACTTTTGCTTCTCTTCCCAGGCATTTGGAAATCTTTATGGAAGCCTCTGTGGCCCCCTAATTACTGAATTTTGCATGTCTAGAAGACTGGCACCACCTGGTTTAGTAATGCTAAGCTAGCTCAGCTTCAGATTGGGAAGTACCCTTGCACCTTTGGAGCATCGCTGCAGTGGCTTCAGAGCGCCTAGCTAGCTGAACTCACATTTCCCTAGGAAACCTGAATGAGTAGTGTGCTTTAAGAATATCTTCTCACTAACTCCAGAGAGATTGGCCTATATCAAGAACAGAAACAGCAATCAGTGCTGGCAAGGAAAAAGGAACCCTGCACTGCTGGGTGGGAATGTAAACTGGTACAATCACCATGGAAAGCAGTATGGAAGTCTCTCAAATATCCCCTTTAATTCTGTAATACCTCCCCTGAGAATTTCCCCAAAAGAGTCAAAAACAACACACAACAGAAATGCGTGTATACCCATGCTCACAGCAGCACAACCAACAACAGCTAAAATGTGGAAGACAACCAATTACCCATCAACAGACCAGTGGACACACAAATTGAAAGACAGAATAGGTTGGAGGCCTTGTGAGCAAGTGGAGGCACCCTGAGACCATCATGTCCAGTGAAGTGAGTCAGAAACAGAAGGTGAAAACACCAAATGGTCTCTCCGACATGAGAAACCCAGATCACAACTACCTCATAGAACCCAATTTGGGGATATTTTGGTTTGCGTTTCTCTTATAGCTGAGGATGTTGAACATCTTTTCATGTAGTTATTGGCCATCTGAACTTCTTCATCTGAGAGCTGCCTATTCATTCCGTGTGCCCATTTTTCAATAGGGTCTTTGATTTTGAGGAGCTTCCTTTTCTTCAGTTCCATGTATATTCTGGTTATAAGCCTATAGTTTTTTAAAGAAATAATTAAATATACAGATACAAAGCACTTGAACGCTTGGACTAGTTGTCATCAAAAAATTGTAATGCCTCTGCCTCACAACACGCAGAGAGAGCATTCTTTGAAACTGAGACATTTAATTGTTACTAATATTCAATGAGTAATACTTGAGAGTTTAAAAAAATCATTCTTTGCCTCTCAGGGAGTACTGTACTTTTCTTTTGTTCTCTGGATTTCTATGTGGTTTTGAAGAAAAATAAAACGAGCATTTTTCTATAGCTACTCCACTGGTAGCTATCAGAGTAGAAAAAAATATCTTCTCAAAGACATTGAAAGGAGGTTTTTGATGTTGTTTTTAACTTCTTATTAAAGAATGGGAATGAGAACTGGCCAATTTCTAAGACTTCACCCCAACTTTTCTACTGTCCGAAGCAGAGTACTTGACATTTTAGTCTAAACCATGGCAATCTTTTTTGTTGTTGTTGTTATGAAAAATATCCACAGTAAGGTTGATTTTTAAAATTTAGATAGACTTGTCTTACAGGATCGGTGATATTGAAGCCTTTGAAAATAGCAGATTTTGTTTTCACTATTTCAGTAACTTTTGTGATTATGCGCTCTTTTTACTATTTGTACTTCTTTTATACATAATTATAGCAATTCATATATATTTAAAATCAATTTCTGTTATGCTTATTAGTCAGTTACCATATAGTGGTGCAGATTTTCCATATCATTATTTTAATCCTTTAATCTTTAGCTATTTCTCTTTTTCCACTGCTAGCTGGATAGATTTTTTTGTTCCCTCTTTGTATTCCGTAACTTAATTAGATTTGTTGAAGTCTTGTTCTTGAAGTGGGTCAAAGTTTTTATGCTCATTTGTTCTTTTATTTAAATTTCTCTTTTACATAATTTTGGTTCTAAATTTATTAACACCTTACTTTTATTTCTGGTCACTTAAAAATTATTTTTAGTTGAGCCCAAGGGCACAAGCCTATAATCTTAGCAATCTGGGAAGCTGAAGCAGGTTGATCAGAAGTTTAGGTCCACCCTGGTCAAATTACTGACTTGGTGAGACTCTATTCCAAAATCAAAAGTAAAAAAAAAAAAAAAAAAAATGGGAAGGAGATCACTCAATGCGAAGGCACTGGGTTATCTCTCTGTTTCCCTGTCTTTCTTAAAATGAAAACCAAGCTTCTTTGTTTAAATTCAGTTCTTTTCTTTTGGCCATATTTGTCACAAAATCTTCCACTTTTCACTTTTTTTTTCCCCTGGGAAGCTCATAATTTGTTTGACTTTCTTTTGATCTTGATAAAAGAATTGCCTAATGTCAGTTAAGTACTTATTATTAAACAATTATACACTCACTTCTCCTTTGATTGGGTTATGAGTAAGAATATTAGCTAAAAGTTTTGCTTAAAATATTTTAAATCTGTTACCAAAATAGAATCAACTTCAAAACCTTCCCATATAAAAACATATACTTCTGTTTTGTAGGCTATTAGTTGATATCTAATGTCATGTAGTATACATTGCACAGGTGCATAAACTGAGTATTTTTCTAGTGTTATTTAGTCTCATAAATTTAGATCTATACAATTCTGAAGGGATATATTAGATTTTCAACTATAATTTTTTAATGTTAAATTCTACTTGGGGTCATTATAGTATTTTCTCTTTATGATTAATTTCTTTGCTGTTTAATATACATAAATTTGTATCTGTAATGTGTTCTTTTTTCCCACTATTTTTATTAATATGCAAATGTAATACATAGTATTTACAATGAATTTGGGTGTTTCGTACATCTATGTATCACATCGACTTCACAATTCCTTCCCATCTTCTACCCTCCCACCCCATCCCTGTCCCTTCCCCTGGCTCCGGCTATCACTTCATATGGTTCCAAAGAATGTCTGTGTTCTGGGTTTTCCAAGTCCGAGAAACCATATTAATCATATTAATTAACATATTAATCTTCCACGCCTAAGTCATTTCACTCAAGTTACCACTCTAGCCCAGCTTCCTATTCCTCTAATGGGTTCGCAGTAGTCAAATCTTGATATCTCCTCTCTGAATCCAACCAATCCCTTCATTGGGATATTCACCACAAGTTTTTTTTCCATATTTTCCTCCATCTTTGTTGTTAATATTAAACCTGGCCTTACCCACCAGTTCACACTAGAAAAGAATTATAAGCATGTAGTTCAAAAGGATAGTTAATTTGGGAAAGAAGAAAAAATAATAAATAAAATTCAATTGCCTTATCTAAATACTGGAAGGTGCAT